>JALJCO010011773.1:0-15089 GCA_023101725.1 Atherinomorus stipes
TCCATCAGCCTGTACTTTTCTGCTTTATTTACATTGTTGTCAAACAATTTTACTCACAGTACGGAATGTAAATCGGCGGTTTTTGTATGAAGTCCTGATTTTTCAGGAAAAATCAGCAATCTGATTAAAAAATTTTAAGATTATCCTCCAACTGGTGGATATTTATTTATTCCAGGTGGGTTGCAGTTGAGAATAGGATTTTATTTTCCAAAATGTTATAAGGTTTGCAATAACATTTTGCAAACCTTGTGCTTATTGAGAGGAATGTTTTTGTCCTCCGTTCAACGGACCCATTGAGTGAGTTTCCACTGCTGGTGATTTGATTCAGGAACAGAGAAGACAGCTGAAAGCAGGGATGGTGGATGATATATTCTTTGTGCAGCAATCCTCAAATTAAAGGCAAGGAAGGGGATCCTAGAAAAACAGTTCGAGCAGTTACATTTTAAAGGGACTAGAGGCAGGAATTAAAAAACAAACAAACATGCATGTCCATTTTTTTAATACTAATCGGTGATGAAGTGCTTAATACCAAAAATAACGTTTCCACCCACGTTTCTTTCCGTTGCCTTGAACAGGCTGTGAGCTGCAAAATGCACTGCAATTCGGTTTCTGAATTTCCTGCGCTGCCCTGCAGACGTGACGTCAAATGACCTATATCCGCATGATACAGGAAGAAGACGGTCGCCGTAAATTCAAACACTGTAAGTGATAATTATGGATTCTTCTGCCGTCAGCAAACGATCCAGATCAACTGAAAGACACTAAAAAGTGTAACTACGAAGAAAAAGGTTAGTAAACAACATCATAGCCTCAGTTTGTGCTCGCTCTCGTGACGGCTTGGCTCGTGGCTGCAGTTACCTGAAGCGCCAGTTCGTTTCTTAATCTTGCCTTAAGTCCCTTTAAAAGATACACATCCCCAAACCATGCCTCCAGAGCGCAGGAGCGTGTGCGCCGACAAGCGAAGATAACCAATAACAGCCAAGTGAATAGTTTAGTGTTAGCCTAAACAACAGAGGAACCACATTATGTGGTAAGTATTAATTTGCTCACCTCCAACCTCTTCTTCAGTGTAAAATATCCACACTGCAAACACCAACACCTCCATGACTTGATCCACATCTGTTTTTTTTTTTCTTTTTGGTGCATTTTAAGTGCAAACAGCTACACAGATAGTGTAACAGCAGCGAGCATTCACAGGGAGTTGCGAGAGAGCAACTTGCTGTGAATGCTCACACGGGGGGGGGGGGGAGGACAAACAGCCTTGGAGTTTGATAGACAATTCATCATTCAATTAATAATCACAGGCCATTCAAGACAATTGGATTGTTTTTTTTCAGACCTGTCCGTTCCGCAGGTGAGTAAATTTTTTAATTTTTGTGTCAGAGCATTTAATTGTCTGCAATTGTGGTGTGAAGGAGATTTTAAGCAATATAGTAGAAAAAATGCTCCTGTAAAACATCATCCACCCTGCCTTTAAATGAATGTAACTCCAACGTGGAAAAATAACAGCAGCTATAGGGAGGTAGCCTCGTGGTTGAGTGCAATATAATGCAAGTTTTAAAAAATATTAAGAGCAAGTTCTGCTAAAAATAAACCTTCAAATATGTTTACTGTGTTGTTGTCTTTTCCCTTATCATCATGAATGAAAATGATTATCAAACAACTGTATTACATTAAATAAGAACAAATAAAAAAAAGTCAGGGAAAGACGCGGTAAATGAACATTTAGGCTGCAAGTTCATACATTAACGGGTTTGGTCAGGTCCAGAATTGACTGGGAGATATCCACAGTTATACCATGGTCTGTGTGAATACCAATCAGCAATCTCCAGTTCATCTTGGAAAGTGCTAAAAAATTGTAGTTCACTCTTCATCCACTAGGGGCTGGCTCCAAAACAGAGCGAATCCCCATAGACTTCCATGTTAAATAGGCCGACTTCACAGCAGAAATAAACATGTCTGCAGCCTGGTTCAGAAAATCATTTCAGTTTAGGTCAAGTTTACCTTCATGCCAACTGTGAGGGGGGTGAACTTTTTTTTTTTTTTATAAATCATCTGTTTAGATGTTATTTAAATTTGAAATTACACATAATAAGGGTTTGTCCTTTTGATTGACAGGCGGGAGACTGGATGCCGGCCAGTGGCTGCTTCTTAGCTCCTTGTTTGCTCTCAGGAAAGACTCAGCCTGTAGCAGAGTAGCATATTGGTGGTTTTTAGCCCGTTAACAGCAAGTCCAAGCGTGCTTTACTTTTAGCCCGCCGATAAGGGGGTTCATTGTTGGTACCTCCTGTTAGTTTCAAGTCAGCTCGGTTAGTATTTAGCCCAGAGTACGTTGGCTGTCAATCATTTGTCCCGAGGCAACATTTTGCCAATTTTTGAATTTTCCGGGAGTGACAACACACACGATGCAGGGAAGATGGCAACGGTGGGAACGCCAAACTGGCTTCACTCTTTGCTCTTCAGAAACCAACGGGTGACGTATCCGAAGGCAAGTCCCTCTTTTAAATGGTCTATGGTGAATACTCAATTCTGACTGGCTACAGGGTCAAATCAAATTTATTTGTATAGTACATTTAAAAAACAACCGAACTTGACCAAAGTGCTTGACACAAAATCACTCAGTAATAAAAAGAGATAATAAATATATAAACAAATATTTTAAATAAGATAAAAATGAAATGATTTTTTGAAAGTCTTTAATAACTTCCAAAAGTTTTAACATATAGATGAGTCTTCAGTTCTGTTTTAAAAGTTCTGAAGGAAGCTGATTCTTTAACAGAGAAGGGAACACTGTTCCAAAGCTTTGGAGCCGCCACTGAAAAAGCATGATCACCCTTTCTGACTCTGTTAGATGAGGGAACAGTTAAGAACAACTGATCAGCAGATCTAAGGCATCTGGTGGGGTTGGATGGGCAGAGGAGTTCAGCAATGTATGGGGGGTGCACCTTCTATGTTTCCTTTTTTCCACAATAATTAATTAATTCAACACTCAGCTGCCTCACCTCCTTCCTCAGGGCTTTACTTGGACTTTATCAGGTAGGTATGTGGGACTGGCAGACGTCTGCCGCTACTTGTCTATTCTGGACATGCTTTTTTTTTTTTTTTTAGTTGAGCAGCTTCTTAAACATGTGCCTGCACTGATTATTTATCTAAAACAAGAGTGAAATAAATAAATCAAGTTTTAATCAGAAATATGAGCTTATATGAGGAGAAAAGTGAGTTAGCTTAAATGGATAGAGTTCATACAACAGGCTCTTGTTCCAGAACCACTAACTGACCCTTATCTAAACCTTTTAACCATCTAAAATGCTGAGAGTAGCCGGAGCACCATAATGTAAATGGCCGCGTTTCCCAGTTAAGATTCTTCTTTGGATTAAAGAAGGCCTCAAGGAAGCTCTTCCCAACAAAGGATCGCAAAGATACGCCCGTTTCCCAGATTGCTTCTTTCGCGCGTTCTTATTTCCTGAGAAACGTCTTTGCTACGCTACATCTTAAGAAGGTCCTAACAGAAGCTATCCACTTCCGGGGGTGCTGAAAAAAAAGCAATCGAGGTCAGGTATACCGATCGACACCATTCATTTAGTGTGGAGGTTATTTTCCGACGCTGATATTGAGCCCATTTATACGTTTATGTGTTTGTGCAAGAAGACAAACTTTTAAAAATATGCATGTGATTACCAGTGATTGCAAATATTCATTGAAAAGCTCATTGTATATTGTGTAATTGGCCAAATTGTGCTAAACAGGTGTAGGCGATTGGAAATTTACAGATGCCCTATAAATAATGGTCATTCTGACGCTATTTGTTGACGTAATGGCCGAAGGGAACCCCACCAAGAGGATGAAGCGCTCTCCGGCCTTTACGCCAGAGGAGATGGCGATTCTGATTGAAGAGGTGGCAGGTAAAAAAAAGCATTCTCTTTGGAGGGACAAAGGGGAAAAAAGACATAGAAGCAAAGGCCAGGGCATGGCAATCAATAGCGCTGAAAATGTCCCCATCCAGCCCTTGCAGTGTGCGCGACTGACACCGACGCCTTGCTGAGTCCGGTTCCATCCCCCACTACCTCCAGAAAGCTCCCCACCGCGTAGAAACGCAACGCAGCCAGGCACTGCACCTCTGGGCTCAGAGCAAAGTTGCACCTTGTGGGCCTCCTGATGTGTGGAGCAACTATTTGAATGATCCGCTCGATTTCGTCGCGCGGTAGCCTGTAACGCATCTGAATAGCGCGATGACAGCACATCTAGAGGACTGAAATGCTGGCGCATGAAAGCATGTACATACACAGTGTCACTCCGTCTACGGCGACGCTGTTGGTTTGCTACCAAAATTTGCTGTAAAGCAGCCATGATGTCTGATACGGGTATGCGTAAATGGCCATGCTTTTATTGAGCGAAGCAGGTGCATCTCATCATGAACAGCTGACAAATGCGTAAATATGACGTGAGTCCTCATAGATTGCGTACAATTCCTACAGCAATGTTTTTGTTTCTGTGGTTGATACCCACAGCTTTATCTAACGTAAGCTAAGTATAGGGAGGCCTATCTTGCCATAATGATTAAACTTAACCACAATATTTTCTGTCATTCACTCGGTAACTACAGTTTTCTTCCATCATAGATGATTGACATTATGACATGAGTGAGAAAACATGACTCAAAATACAACAACTGATCCGTGAATAGGTCCATTTTTAATAATTTCCATTTTCTACTTTTTTTTTTTCATGGGAAATAGTGTCGTTTCCAAAAGTGACCAGTAGATGGGCCTGTTGTTCCCTTAGCAGGGAACGTTAAAGAAGGTTCGAAAGAGTGGGTCTGGCCGCTCCTGAAAATAAAGAAGCTCCTGAGTTGAGAGCGCATCTGGGAAACGCAACGTCCAAACAAGGCACCTTTAAGAAGTGACTTAAGAAGGACCTCAGCGTTAAGAGTGTCTTAACTAATCTGGGAAACGCGGCCAATGTTGGTAGGGAGTCTGGCATAAATAAATGACAGATCAAACTTGGCATTTTTTTAATTCAGGCTTTTGCTAGGATTGTTTAGGCAATTGGTTTCAGTAAGAGAGAAAACAGCCTATTTTAGCTTTTCTGATGTTTTGGACGTCGCTGAGCTGAATGCACTGGTTCTCTACTGGAGCTGCATACTGTAGATGCTAGAAGTCCATTCATTCTTTTCTGCTTGTGTGGAACGATATGAGGATATGAGACACCCAACCCCCTTCGGTCCAATATTATCATGACATACTGTATATATATACAGTTTATATATATATATATTAATATATATATATATATATATGTAAATCCCTAAAAGAAGTCTCTTTGTTGATGTTAGCTGATTTGTGAATGTTGTATGCCTGCAATTTGACATTCTCTGAAATAAGATCACAAAGTAAACCCACATGCTAATCAGTTAGGCGAATAAAGCTTCAAAGAGGAAAAAAAAGGCACAATGTTTTTTTGCTTGCGATTTTTCCACACGAACATTGCAACACATTCTGACTCCCAACTCGTCATCTGTTGACACTGGGGCAGACTCCTTCCATGTCACCTGACTACATGCAGGGTATACCCATCTCGTACATACGTAAAGTTTTTGCCCCCTTCCTAATTTCTTACTTTTTTGCATGTTAGTCACACTTAAATGTTTCAGATCATCAAACAAATTCAAATGTGAGACAAAGATAACACAAGTAAACAGAAAATGCAGTTTTTAAATGAAGATTTTTATTTTTAAGGGTGGAAAAAAATCCAAACTTAAATGGCCCTGTGTGAAAAAGTGATTTCCCCCTAAACCTAAGAAATGGTTGGGCCACCTTTAGCAGCAACAACTGCAATCAAACGTTTGTGATAACTTGCAGTGAGTCCAAATATAGTTTCTATAGTGTTAATGTCCATTTTTTCGTCTATGTTGACATGACATGTTTCCTGTCAGTGTGCTGATGCATCAGATGATTTTAGGAACAGAACAACAGTTTTAGATGTTTAGATATTTCTTTCATTTTAAGCCCATATATTATGGGATTAAACAGAGGGTGATAGAAAAATATCTGCAGTGTCATGATCAACCGTGCCGTTTTTGGAAAATCAGATTCTATTCTAACAATGAATATATCATAAACACTCAAACAAGTAAAATTGATCAAAGCCAGCAGGTGGGGTAAACATGTCTCAGCTGCTTTTTTCCTCACCTGCTTACAACTTCGGGAGGACAAGATCAGTATTTTTGTGTATGTAAAAACAATGAATAGCAGAGGAAGTATTATAGCATCTACCATACCCAACACACCAAATATAATGACTGATCGTGGTGTTTTACAATGCAGTGTGTAAATTGCATTGTTACAAAATATTCCTTTTACATCAAAGCTACAGAGTTGAATGTTAGACTTGTGTAGAAGAATGAATAATATTGTAGACTGTAAAAGAGGTAGAAACCAAGCTAGACTCAGGCAAATTATAACTGTGGTGTTAGTCATTATATTTGGATACTGCAGGGGTTTGCATATAGACACGTACCTGTCATACGCCATGACTGCCAGGAGAAAAAACTCTGAAATACCCAAAGAATAAAATAAGAAAAATTGGAAAAGACAAGCTGAATACGATATGACCTGTTCATCAGATAAAAAGTCTTTGAGCATTTTTGGGTAGATATTAGCGGTGGATAAAACAGAGTTCAGAAGCAAAGCTGCAATGAAAATATACATGGGCTCATGGAGACTCTTGTGTTTCCAGATGAGACACCCGATGGTGACATTACTGACGATTATTAAAATATACACAAATAGCATCATCACAAAATACAGATACCTGAATTTGTTCAAGTCTACATACCCATCAAAGGTGATATATGTTGTTGCATTAAGTGATTTAATATTTCCCATCAATAATTCCTAAACTAACTGCACATTAATGAAAAACAGAGATTACAGTCAATATGAGCAACATGGATAGAAAAATAATAATTTCCCCTTTTACATGAAAAACAAACAACCTGCACTTGGATATCAGTTTACATACCCATCAAAGGTTATATATGTTGCATTAAGTGATTAACTATTTGCCCTCAATGATTCCTAAACTAACTGTTCACTTCTAAAAAGCAGACTGTTGAGTCAAGATGAACAACATGGATAGAAAAATAATAATTTCCCCTTTTGCATTAAAACCAAACGACCTGCACTTGTAGGTCAGTAACATTCAGTCTGTGTTCACCTTCAAAACAAATAAAGGAAATGGTTTGAGTATGATGAAGGTTTTTATAAGACTGATTCAATCTCCATGGAACTAATTAAACTTTCTCATGGAGCCTTGGCAGTGACACTTTTGTTTGTCAACTTTTTAATTACCCCTGTGTCTTATTAAAAATGACATTCAACTATTCATCAGCCTGGTGCTTTTCTGCTTTGTTTACTTTGTTGTACAATAATTTCTCTCATGCAAATGGAAATTGGTGGGTTTTTGTATGGAGTCCTGATTATCAACAACTTTTTGCTTTCAGGGAAGATTAACTCTTAAGAAAGGCACAATAGCCAGTCTGATTTGAAATACACCACTGACTCGTTGAAGACTAATACCTTGGGTAGTAGGTGTACTTAAAAGTAAGGACCAAGGATGGTCACATCAGTTCCCTGGAGTCCTGCTGTAGGTGAGGTGCCTGATGGGTAACCTGCATAAATGCAGTCAAAAATTACATAAATTAAAGTCCACAATATTGGTGGATAATTATTTAGTGTAGGCAGGCCACCGGTGAGAACAGGATTTTTTTTTTTCTTCTTTAAAGCAGAACTCAGTAACTTATGCTCGGAGCTCCCCCTAGTGGCGTCCTTTCACTGTCGTAAAGTTCATACCCCCCTACACCCCCACAGCACACAGATGGCTTCTCTACCTGTCTTTCCTCTATTTTGATCCCTGGATATATTTCTAAGCTTTTACTAGCTTGTTGATGCTACTTTGCTGCGTAGCAGCAGCTCGTCAGCGCTGGAAGCAGCTCGGTAGATAGGGGACCTGAGTGCCGTACAACGGTTTCTGTTGTTGCAAGTTCTGTGTCGTGTCGGCTCAGGCAGACTTGCAAGTGCTGCTCACAGGCCAGAGACATCGGCGGGAGGGTGGGGAACATCGAATCGCTCCATAAACACTTTGTTGATCCCCACAGAGATTCCGAAAAGCATTTATTGAGGTAAAAAGTTAGAGTTTTCCTTAAAAATTTGTCTATTGTGGACATGGCATGTTTCTGGAAATAGGTGGTCAGAGTTCGTCCAGGCGTTATCACAAGATGTTAATAAAGAAAAGGAAAGCAGCAAGGGTATTTTCTTCCAGGGCAGCCACACAGCCAGTCTTTACGTTTGTACCGCTCCATTTGAAAAGAGCAACTCTTCTGCCCCTTAATTTGGAGAAAACCTTTGGTTGGTTACATGACTTTTTGCCTTCTGCTTGGACCGGAACTCCAGTTCTAATAATCATAATAATAACTAGAAAAAGTTGTTACTCCGTAACAACTGGTGTGAATGCGTTAATGCTGAAGTCGCTGATCTAAAATGCTTTAAGAAGTTAAACTATAATGCTCAAAGGCTGAAGAAGTTGAACTGTAATGCTCATAAGCTTTAGAAGTTGAAGCATAAGGCTGAAGAAGTTGAAGAAGCTGAAGCATAAGGCTGAAGAAGTTGAAGAAGCTGAAGCATAAGACTGACGAAGCTGAAGCATAAGGCTGAAGAAGTTAAAGCATAAGGCTGAAGAAGTTGAAGCATAAGGCTGAAGAAGCTGAAGAAGTCGAAGAACTTGAAGCATAAGGCCGAAGAAGGTGAATACAATGAAATATAATGTTGAACAGAGCTGAAGATGGATCAAACAGTTGAATGATTGTTGAATTTGGCTTAAAATAGTTTAAAATGGCTTTAAATATTTGAACAATGCTTTGAAAACAGGTTTAACGAGGTTAAGAAAGGAAAAGATGGCTGAAGAGACCTCATGGAAACCTGAATTAAAATCATTTTAAGGTTGAAAGAATTATTAAAGCAACCTTTACCAATCTTGCATTTCAGAAAGCACAGCAAGATAATTTGAATATAAACAGTCCCGCCTCACTTCTAAGACACACCCCCTTATTCCCTCTGCCTCCCAATGCAGAAGCAAAGGTCTGACAGGCAGGTCCGTTGGACAATCCTAGAGGTGCACCCCACTTCAAGGATTGGTTGGAGTTTTCATTGAATATTTAGAGATTGTAATACTATTTTATATTGATTAATGGTGGGTCTGTCTTGTATTTCAGAGTTCCATTACCTCATTCATAGCATTTTACCCTGTTAGAAAAATAGTGTAAGAATGCAACATCGGTAAGGGTTGCTTTAAGTACTGTAACAGTAGAACTGCATGGAAAGAGCCTGAAGACAGCTTAATCAGAGCTAAATTAAATTCCTCCAGCTCAGTTTGATATCAAGACTTGATGTCAATAGAAAGAGCAGCTAATAATCTTTCTGCTGATATTAATATTATCTTTTTTGGAGCTACCACCACCAAGATACATGAATTAATTTGATTCTTTTAAAAATCCCGCCCACTTCTGGTTTAAAAGTGATGTCGGACTTCACGTCATCATAGAGAGTAGAAAATAACTTTTCTAGTGATATTAGTTTCATAATTTTTGGAGCTACCATCATAGAGATACATGAATTTATTTGTTTCTTTTTAAGGCCCCGCCCACTTCCGGTTTGAAAGTGACGTCGGGCTTGATGTCATCACAAAGAGCAGAAAACAACTTTTCTAGTGATATTAGTCTCATAATTTTCGGAGCTACTATCACAGAGATACAGGAATTTATTTGTTTCTTTTTAAGGCCCCGCCCACTTCCGGTTTGAAAGTGACGTCGGACCTGATGTCATGACAAAGAGCAGAAAATAACTTTTCTAGTGATATTAGTCTCATAATTTTCGGAGCTACCATCACAGAGATACATGAATTAATTTTTTTCTTTTTGAGGCCCCGCCCCCTTCCGGTTTGAAAGTGACGTCGGACTTCTATCTATCTATCTCCTTCTGTCTGTCTGTTTGTCAATGTTATTATGTCAGTTCTGGTTCAAAAGGAGGAGAAAGAAGAGATGATGGCAGAGGGAGGAAGGAGAGGAGGGATTAGGATGAGAGAAAGGAGGCTTGAAAGTGTGTTTCAATATACTGAGAGACACATTTCTGGTGTTGAGGACGTACACGGAGACAAAAAGAGGACAAAAGGACAGTCATGATTACTTGTTATCATACCAGTCTGATACAAGTTGTTATCAGTACCATACCAGTCTGATACTAGAGTGATGTTGGTGGCATACCAGTTTGGTACCAGTCTTATACTCATTTGTGTAAATGTTTGTTTGTGTCGTGGACTGATGGGGCTATCCTTTCAATATATTACTAGTGTGATGCCAGTGGCATACCAGTTTGGTACCAGTGCCATGCCAGTCTGGTGTCAGTCTGATGCCAGTGGCATACCAGTCTGGTTCCAGCCTGGTACCAGTGCCATACCAGTCTGGTACCAGTGGCATACCAGTCTGGTTTCAGTCTGCCACTTGTATCAGACTGAAACCAGACTGGTTTCAGTCTGATACAAGTGGCAGACCAGTCTGGTTCCAGCCTGGTACCAGTGCCATACAAGTCTGGTTCCAGTGTGGAAGCAGTGAAATACCAGTCTGCTACCAGTGGCATACCAGTCTGGTGTCAGTCTGATGCCAGTGGTATACAAGTCTGGTACCAGTCTTATACCAGTCTGATACCAGTCTGTTAACAGTCTGATATCAGTAGCAAACCAGTATGGTTCCATTCTGGTACCAGTGTTATCCCAGTCTGGTACCAGTGTGGAACCAATTAAATACCAGTCTGGTACCAGTCTGATACTAGTGCCATACCAGTTTGGTACCAGTCTGATACCAGTCTGGTACCAGTGCAATACCAGTCTGGTTTCAGACTAACCAGTGGCATACCACTCTGGTTCCAGTCTGATACCAGTGGCATACCAGTCTTATACCAGTGTGGAACCAGTTAAATACCAGTCTGGTAGCAGTGGCATACCAGTCTTGTTCCAGCCTGGTACCAGTGTGGAAGCAGTGAAATACTAGTTTGGTACCAGTGCCATGCCAGTCTGGTATCAGTCTGATACCAGTGGCATACCAGTTTGGTTCCAGACTGGTACCAGTCCCCAGTCTGGTACCAGTGGCATACCAGTCTGGTTTCAGTCTGATACAAGTGGCATACCAGTCTGGTTCCAGCCTGGTACCAGTGCCATACAAGTCTGGTTCCAGTGTGGAAGCAGTGAAATACCAGTCTGCTACCAGTGGCATACCAGTCTGGTGTCAGTCTGACGCCAGTGGTATACAAGTCTGGTATCAGACTGGTATAAGACTGGTACCAGACTGTTAACAGTCTGATATCAGTAGCAAACCAGTATGGTTCCATTCTGGAACCAGTGTTATACCAGTCTGGTACCAGTGTGGAACCAATTAAATACCAGTCTGGTACCAGTCTGATGCCAGTGGCATACCAGTATGGTTCCATTCTGGCACCACTGCTATACCATTCTGATGCCAGTCTGGTACAAGGGGCATAACAGTCTGGTGTCATTCTGATGCCAGTGGCATACCAGTCTGGTTCCATTATGGTACCACTGCTATACCAGTCTGAGACCAATCTGGTATCAGTCTGGTACTAGTTTGGTTCCAGTCAGTTACTAGTCTGATACCAGTCTGGTACCAGTGGCATACCAGTTTGGTGTCAGTCTGATACCAGTGGTATACCAGTCTGGTTCCAGCCTGGCACCAGTGCCATACCAGTCTGGTTCCAGCCTCGTACCAGTGCCATACCTGTCTCGTACCAGTGTGGAAGTGGTTAAATACCAGTCTGCTACCAGTGGCATACCAGTCTGGTGTCAGTCTGATGCCAGTGGTATACCAGTCTGGTACCAGTCTGATACCAGTCTGATACCAGTCTGATACCAGTCTGATTCCAGTCTGTTAACAGTCTGATACTAGTAGCAATCCAGTATGGTTCCATTCTGTTACCAGTGCTATACCAGTCTGGTAACAGTGTGGAACCAATGAAATACCAGTCTGGTAACAGTCTGATACCCGTGCCATACCAGTTTGGTACCAGTCTGATACCAGTCTGGTACCAGTGCTATACCAGTCTGGTTTCAGACTGACCAGTGGCATACAACTCTGGTTCAAACCTGGTACCAGTTTGGTTCCAGTCAGTAACCAGTCTGGTCCCAGTTTGGCTCCAGTCTGGTACCAGTGCTAGACCAGTCCGGTACCAGTGTGATACCAGTGGCATACCAGTTTTGTACCAGTCTGTAAACAGTCTAATACCAGTGCCATACCAGTTTGGTACCAGTCTGATACCAGTCTGGTACCAGTGCTATACCAGTCTGGTTTCAGACTGACCAGTGGCATACAACTCTGGTTCAAACCTGGTACCAGTTTGGTTCCAGTCAGTAACCAGTCTGGTCCCAGTTTGGCTCCAGTCTGGTACCAGTGCTAGACCAGTCCGGTACCAGTGTGATACCAGTGGCATACCAGTTTTGTACCAGTCTGTAAACAGTCTAATACCAGTGCCATACCAGTTTGGTACCAGTCTGATACCAGTCTGGTACGAGTGGCATATCAGTCTGGTTCCAGCCTGGTACCAGGGCCATACAAGTCTGGTCCCAGTGTGGAACCAGTGAAATACCAGTCTGGTACCAGTGGCATACCAGTCTGCTGTCAGTCTGATGCCAGTGGAATAACCAGTCTGGTTCCATTCTCGTACCACCGCTATACCAGTCTGAAACCAGTCTGGTATCAGACTGGTACCAGTTTGGTTCCAGTCAGTTACCAGTCTGAATTCGGTCAGGTACCACTCAGTTACCAGTCTAAATTCAGTCTGGTACCAGTCAGTTACCCCCCCCCCAGTCTGGTTTCAGACTAACCAATGGCATACTAGTCTGGAACCAGTGTGGAACCAGTGAAATACCAGTCTGGTACCAGTGGCATACCAGTCTGGTGTCAGTCTGATGTCAGTGGCATACCAGTCTGGTTCCATTCTGGTACCACTGCTATACCAGTCTGATACCAGTCTGGTACCAGTTTGATTCCAGTGGGATACGTTTTTTTTACCAGTCTGTTTACAGTCCAATCCCATTGCCATACCAGTTTGGTACCAGTCAGTTACCAGTCTGGTACCAGTGCTATACCAGTCTGGTTTCAGACTGACCAGTGGCATACTAGTCTGGAACCAGTGAAATACCAGTCTGGTACCAGTGGCAAACCAGTCTGGTGTCAGTCTGATGTCAGTGGCATACCAGTCTGGTTCCATTCTGGTACCACTGCTATACCAGTCTGATACCAGTCTGGTACCAGTTTGATTCCAGTGGGATACCAGTTTTTTTTACCAGTCTGTTTACAGTCCAATACCAGTGCCATACCAGTTTGGTACCAGTCTGATACCAGTCTGGTACCAGTGCTATACCAGTCTGGTTTCAGACTGACCAGTGGCATACTAGTCTGGAACCAGTGTGGAACCAGTGAAATACTAGTCTGGTACCAGTGGCATACCAGTCTGGTGTTAGTCTGATGCCAGTGGCATACCAGTCTGGTTCCATTCTGGTACCACTGCTATATGAGTCTGATACCAGTCTGGTCCCAGTTTGGTTCCAGTCAGTTACCAGTGTGATACCAGTCTGGTACCAGTGCTATACCAGTCTGGTACCAGTCTGATAAAAGTTGCATACCAGTTTTTTACCAGTCTGACACCAGTGCTCTACCAGTCTGGTTTCAGACTGACCAGTGGTATACCAGTTTGGTTCCAGTCTGATACCAGTGCCATACCAGTCTGGTAACGGTGTGGATCCAGTGAAATACCAGTCTGCTTCCAGTGGAATACCAGTCTGGTGTCAGTCTGATGCCAGTGGAATACCAGTCTGGTACCAGTATGATACCAGTCTGCAAACAGTCTGATACCAGTGGCATACCGGTCTGGTTCCATTGTGGTACCACTGCATTACCAGTCTGATACCAGTCTGGTACCAGCCTGGTCCAAGTTTGGTTGCAGCCGGATCCCATTCTGATACCAGTCTGTTACCAGTTTGGCTCCAGTCTGGTACCAGTGCTATACCAGTCTGGTACCAGTCTGGTCCCAGTTTGGTTCCAGTCTGATCCCATTCTGATACCTGTCTGGTACCAGTTTGGTTCCAGTCTGGCACCAGTGCTATACCAGTCTGGTACCAGTCTGATACCAGTAGAATACCAGTTTTGTACCAGTCTATTAACAGTGTGATACCAGTGGCATACCATGGTTCCATTCTGGAGTCTGGTACCAGTGTGGAACCAGTGCCATACCAGTATCATACCAGTCTGACACTAGTGACATAGTCTGGTACCAGTGTGGAACCAGTCCCATACCAGTATCATACCAGTCTGGTACTATCTGATATCATTGGTCACACAGGTGTTAAATCCAGTTTATGAGGAGAGGAGTTGACAAGAGGACAGACAGAGACAATCCTTGTGTTTAGGACACAGCCAGAAGACACAAAGACATGACAGAGAGACAATCCTGATGAGTTTGTAGTAAAAGATACATTAGAAAGTCCTACATGTGTATTTCTATATGAATTAGGTCAAAGTTGAAACTAACTAGAAAAAGTTGTTACTACAGTTGTAACAACTGGTGTGAATGCGTTAATGCTGAAATCGCTGAACTGAAATGCTTTAAGAAGTTAAACTATAATGCTCAAAGGCTAAAGAAGTTGAAGACGTTGAACTGAAATGCTTTAAGAAGTTAAACTATATTGCTCAAAGGCTAAAGAAGTTGAAGAAGTTGAACTGTAATGCTTATAAGCTGAAGATGTTGAAGCATAAGGCTGAAGAAGTTGGAGAAGTTGAAGAATTTGAAGCATAAGGCTGAAGAAGTTGAATACATTGAAATATAATGTTAAAACAGAGCTGAAGATGGATCAAACAGTTGAATGATTGTTGAATTTGGCTTAAAATAGTTTAAAATATTTGAAGGACAAATATTTTAAACATTGTTTAAAATAATGTTTTTAAACAATTTTGATTTCAGACCCAACCCAAT
>JALJCO010011774.1:0-21579 GCA_023101725.1 Atherinomorus stipes
CTTTCATCATCACGCTCGATTGGATCACGTTATGCAGGGGGGGTCCAGCTCCGGCCCTTGAGGGCCCCAATCCTGCAGGTTTTCCTCATGGTCCTTCACTCCGGGAGCTTTGACTGCTCGGTCTCGGGGGTAACGGCTGTGGTGGAGACCCTTTTCTTGGTGTCTGGGGTCCCGCATGGTCCTGCGGCTGTGGTGTGGACCCTGGCCTGTCCTGATCTAGGGGGTCCTTGCAGCTGGGCCTTATGTGGCTGGGGGGGGGCTGGCTCCTGGTGTGAATGGATCCCCAAGATGTGGTTTCCTCACAGCATCGTCATGCCAGATGGTTTTTACTGTTAGTGTTTTTATACCTGTTCACTTAAAAGACAGAAGTCGGGCGTTTGTAGTCGGGTGTGGAATTGGGAGGGGGGTTGGGCGTGTGCATGTGTGTGTTTTGTGTTGTATACTTGGATGTGTGAAAGCTTGTTTTGATTATACATTTGTTTTTATTATGTCGAGCACTTTTGTGTTGCCTTTTAATGGAATGAAAAGTGCTTTATAAATAAAGCTTGATTTGATTTGAATTGGTACGCTCCTGTTGGAATAGTTCTTGTTGTTATTACAATCTCGGTAAACAGCTGTGAGACTTTTAAATATAGGGGGGGTGGAAGAAGCAGAGCTCATGCAAGGCGGGGCTTACCTGTTCTACCAATCACCAAACATCTACGTATTTCAGTTCCTATGGAACCCTGAAAAGACCCTGCCTCGGACTAGGAGCTAAAAAGGTTCTAGGAACTGCGGAAGGTTCCTGCGGTCTGAAAGCTCCTATTGTTACTGTGAAAAATACTCGTTCCTGTCGGTCATGCTGTGAATAAGGTGTCCTCTTCCTGATACTTCAGGCTGCCTGCTGCATGCAACACTCCGCCTCATGAACAGGCTCATCGGAGCCATTTTTAAGCTTGTGTGATTCACACGTCTGCAGGTGCTTTAATAAAACACACACGTTCCTCCGAAGGTAGTCAGGCACAAGGTCCTGACTGAAAACGAGTGAAAAAGCCGGCAGTGATGAATGAAAAAGTTAAAAGACCTTCAGAAAGTCTGGGCGGTCGCTCCTGGCCACGTTAGAGATTCCAGCTCCGTCTTCTCTGCAAGGCCTCCGGACAGATGAATTTATAAATCACGTTTGGCCTGAAAAGATTTGAGCTGTTTCAACTGCTCGACTTTTCCCGTAAACACTGATGAGATCATCGATTCTGCACCCGTTTCAGCAGTTCGATGTTTCCGACTCACAGCAACATGAAAACGTGGTGATGGAGGGATCGCTGAAGGAGGAGAGCGGCGCGGGACAACCAGGTGGGGGGCAAGGCGTTGAACTCCAGCGCAAACCTGCAAAGTCTCAGTCAAACCAGACAAAATGTCCTTCACTGCCAAACTGGATGCATCACTGAGCCGCCGGCGGTCCTCGGCCAGGAGCCGGCCCACAGAAGTGCACTGTAAAAAATAACCTGAATAACAAGTCGCCGGCTGCCAGAAAGATGCTGGAAAAGCCTGAAAATATAAAACAGTATAACAGATACGGCCGTGCAGCAGCGTAACGGGAGGAAACAGTGAGACGATAGGAGAAAAAAAAGAGTCTGAATGAGGCGTTCAATGACCACAAAGACACGCAAAATGACTGCAGACCCATGCAAAGCCATAACTCCCGAATACGTGCAGCCGGAAACCGAATCCTGGGGTCGTCTGGGGGTTTCCTCCACCGGAGCAGGACTGGGGGGGGGGGGTTTCAGCCATCGTTCATAAATCAGCATTTTTCGTATTTAACCTCCAGCTCATGAAATGCACGACCAAATTCCTCTGCATGGCCGAGGTGATTCGTATTTACAGATTATAGTTTTATTTGTCTCTCAGAGAAGAACAGGTTCAACGTAGAAACATAACTGCTGCTAATCTGTTCTCGTCGGACTGGCACGGAGCGGACCGGAGCGGGGTGGAGACAGTGGACGGAGGTGGTTAGTCTGAATGCACCGCCACGTCTCCGTCCTGGATCAGAACTGTCGGGGACGTGGATGCAGCGTTTATGACGTCACATCTGCAGGACAGCGCGGGACATTCACCCCCGAATCTCAGCATCAATGACGTCACATCTGCAGGACAGCGCGGGACATTCACCCCCCGAATCTCAGCATCAATGACGTCACATCTGCAGGACAGCGCGGGACATTCACCCCCCGAATCTCAGCGTCAATGACGTCACAACTGCAGGACAGCGCGGGACATTCACCCCCCGAATCTCAGCGTCAATGACGTCACATCTGCAGGACAGCGCGGGAAATTCACCATCGAATCTCAGCATCAATGACGTCACATCTGCAGGACAGTGCGGGACATTCACCCCCGAATCTCAGCATCAATGACGTCACATCTGCAGGACAGCGCGGGACATTCACCCCCGAATCTCAGCGTCAATGACGTCACGTCTGCAGGACAGCGCGGGACATTCACCCCCGAATCTCAGCGTCAATGACGTCACATCCGCAGGACAGCGCGGGACATTCACCCCCGAATCTCAGCGTCAATGACGTCACATCTGCAGGACAGCGCGGGACATTCACCCCCGAATCTCAGCATCAATGACGTCACATCTGCAGGACAGCGCGGGACATTCACCCCCGAATCTCAGCGTCAATGACGTCACATCTGCAGGACAGCGCGGGAAATTCACCATCGAATCTCAGCATCAATGACGTCACATCTGCAGGACAGTGCGGGACATTCACCCCCGAATCTCAGCATCAATGACGTCACATCTGCAGGACAGCGCGGGACATTCACCCCCGAATCTCAGCGTCAATGACGTCACGTCTGCAGGACAGCGCGGGACATTCACCCCCGAATCTCAGCGTCAATGACGTCACATCCGCAGGACAGCGCGGGACATTCACCCCCGAATCTCAGCGTCAATGACGTCACATCTGCAGGACAGCGCGGGACATTCACCCCCGAATCTCAGCGTCAATGACGTCACATCTGCAGGACAGCGCGGGACATTCACCCCCGAATCTCAGCGTCAATGACGTCACGTCTGCAGGACAGCGCGGGACATTCACCCCCGAATCTCAGCGTCAATGACGTCACATCCGCAGGACAGCGCGGGAAATTCACCCCCGAATCTCAGCGTCAATGACGTCACGTCTGCAGGACAGCGCGGGACATTCACCCCCGAATCTCAGCGTCGTGCAGCACAGCCTGTTCAAGCCAACGGAGAGGCGTGGTGGAAACGTTCTGGTTGTAACGCGTCATCACTCGTTAGCATAAAAACCGGACATGCTGGTTTATTCCGGCACGTTCCTGCTCTGGTCCCTTTAAATGACAAAAACACAACAGTTACGATGAAGCCGAAAGGTTAAAAAAAGCAGGATGAAGTAAAACTTGCCCCGTTTTATCATCATATCTGTCCTTAAAGTTGACCCTGAAGGCCTTTGCACACCGACTCCGAATATTTCGTACGAAAGATTCGCACGGCAACAGCTGTAATCAAATTAATGTCAAATCAACGGGAGCGTTCACGTCAGTGACAAAACTCCATCTTGCGATTTTGTGACGTTTATTTTTCTAACTGAGGTTGATTTTCTGAATATTCACATCGGACAGATACACGATCCACCAATCAGAGCAGGTCTGACGTCACAGAGCCGGTCGCTGCTGCTGCATCATCACGGTTCAGGTGTTTCATGTTCGTGTCGCAGCATCTTTGGTAAACGAGGGAAAATTACCGCTGCAGTAACCGTGTTTCCTCCATCTGCAGCCGTTCCACGTTTTTATCTACAGGTGTCATATTTAAAACCCTCATCTGCGTCTCCACGGTGACGTCAGCTGTTTCCTCTCCTCCATCACTGCTGCACGTTCCTCCGGAACAACAGATGCCAGGTTCTTCGTGCATCTTCCTGATTTCGTGTCAGAGCAGATGTTTACAAATGCGTCAATATTTCTCCTCCGAATTATTCACAATTTCATGCCGTTTATTCGCATCGATCCCCGTGTGGAAAGGCCGTAACTCTGGATGCACAGAAAATTTGCACTCCAACATACGCATGCAAACATCAGTTTACCTTCATATGTTCATATTTCTGCACCTGGACTCAAACATCTTACACTTCCATATTTCCGTAATTCTGTGTACAATTCTAATTATGTTTGCTTATGTTCTCTATTTTTACGCGTTGAATTCTCGTTCTTTAAATGTTCCTTTAAACTGAGAAATGTTTGGACGTTGTTTGAGCTCTTCGTGAAGCTTATTTCATAGTTTTACACCAGAAATCAGAAGACGCATGCTTTTCATAGTTGTTCTCACACTTCACATCTTCAGGTTTAATTTTCCCCTCAGATTATATCCTCCTGTTTTTGTACATGATCAGGTAGTAAGTTATTTCTAGCTTTATACATTCATTTTTCAGTCTGTAATTCCACCAAATCACTCAATTTTAGCGTTCTTACCTTGAAAAATAATAACTTTGTGTGCGTCCTTATTGCTGTTTTCTGTTGTATGACTAGTGATTGTGAAGAACTCGCGTTTCCCACAGCTCAACGCAGTAACTCAAATCTGGCAGAATCAGTGTACAGTACAGAATATGAAGTGATTTTTCTTCTAAAACATGTTCAGATTTAGTCAGTACTGCAGTATTTATTGCCATTTTTGTCTGAACAAACTTAAAGGGAAGTTCAGAATTTTTGATATAGGGCCCTCATTTACAAGTGAGCCAAGGTACTACGTATCACTGAAGACAGTTTCAACATATTTCATCCCGTTATTCTAGTTCCAGGAGGTCGCTGATGCTAATGCTAGTAGAAGTCAATAGGAATCTGCTAGCCTGTCATTAAAACCAATCTTATCCACTCCACAGAACATCTGAGGCAAATCAGCGAGTCTATCTGTGTAAATGTTGTGTTAAACTAGTAAACTCGTGTGTTAAAAAAAGTAAAACTAGCCTTGTATGACAAATTCTGCATTACATATTGAGGAACTAGTTTCTTACCAGCTTACTACCTTTGCCAGTGTATTCTGGTTCATAGAGACGTGGTGACAGTTTGATAAAAAGTTCTAAATCATCTTCAAAATCCGACATATCCTCATGCCTTTCAGACGTGGTCGTAGTTTAGACTCTATATTTGTGTAATCAGATTCCTTCATGCACGTAGCAGCAGATGACATCACTTTGCTGCCAAATACAGGAAGTAAAACTTTATAAAGTTTCTCAGCAGCAACAATCAAAATGCAACGAAATGCAGGTTCGTTTTATTTGTAACATTATTCTGTTAACACGGCATTTACACAAATAGTCTGAAGTTAGAAATGATTTGCCTCGGATATTCTGTCGAGTGGATAAGATTGTTATTAATGACAGGCTAGCAGATTCCTATTGACTTGCACTAGCATTAGCATTGGCGACCTCCTGGAACTAGAATAACGGAATGAAATATGATGAAACCGTCTTCAGTGATAAGTAGGATTCTGGCTCACTTGTAAATGAGACCCTATGTCAAAAATCCTGAACTTCCCCTTTAATATGTGACTTCCAGCAGATTTTATGGTCTATAATCACACCAAGAAATGTATAATCATAAATCCTTTCAGTTATTATCATCTATTTCCACATGGATCTCCACGTCTGTATTACAGTTAACAAATAACATCCTGTAATAGAGACATTTCAGAAATCTGCTTTACCTTCATTTCCAGTTCTTGAAGGCCTGCTGCAGACAGAGCTGGAAATCCACCTTCAGGCATGTCTTTCACAGATAACATGAGTGGAGTCGACGCTGCTGGTGTCACATTTGGCTCTGCTGCCATGAAAAAGGCCATTATTCACTCCAGCTTTGAGTCTGGAAGCCAGTGGATTAAAGCGGCGGCTTTGCTGCTGCCTTTAACAGCGAGCCTGACATGTGGGTCTTCTGCAGCCCGCTGCATGCATCGTAGCAGCACATCATTTTGTCCAGGCTGTTGGAAGACTTTCATTTCCCCTGTTGTGCTTGTGATTTTATCACACGGATAAACAGAACGACACCAAAGCTTCGGCTAGAGCCCGAGGATCTGACAGCGGCGGCCGCACCGGTCTTATCTCGCTAACTTATGCAACGTTGACACAGTCACACAGGAAAACACGGGGAAGGCTCGGTGGCCTGAATGAGCACAACAGGGTGTGATGAGGAAACAGCTGCTGGGGAACCGCAGGAGGGGGGTTATATCACTGGAGAGGAGTCACACATGAAATAGATTTATTTACTGTATTATTGTGTATTGCATCATAATCACTAATGCATTATAATGCACTAACATGTAGTAGGCTATATACTTGCAGGCAGATGCATCACACTTTGTCCCTACATTGAACTGTTATAAGTTATGCATGATTATAAATGCATCCACATGTATGTTACTTTACTTTACACATACAATGATGACTCAAGATACTGCATAGGCTGTAATAACATACTATGAGTCACTACTACGGTTGACTTCGGTTGTTCGTATAGGTAACCGGAATGCATAAGTCGTCAGTGAAAAGTGCATTATTATGCACTATGAGTGCCTCCATACACCATAATATATGTTCATGGGTATTATATAACTTGTCACTATAATGTTTATAGTGACATCATGATGTTTTATAACCCTCAATATAGTTTGTCATAAAGCATTATGAGTGGAGTTATAAAGCACTATGAGTGGAGTTATAAAGCACTATGAGTGGAGTTATAAAGCATTATGAGTGGAGTTATAAAGCACTATGAGTGGAGTTATAAAGCACTATGAGTGGAGTTATAAAGCATTATGTGTGGAGTTATAAAGCATTATGAGTGGAGTTATAAAGCATTATGAGTGGAGTTATAAAGCATTATGAGTGGAGTTATAAAGCACTATGAGTGGAGTTATAAAGCACTATGAGTGGAGTTATAAAGCATTATGAGTGGAGTTATAAAGCATTATGAGTGGAGTTATAAAGCACTATGAGTGGAGTTATAAAGCATTATGAGTGGAGTTATAAAGCACTATGAGTGGAGTTATAAAGCATTATGAGTGGAGTTATAAAGCACTATGAGTGGAGTTATAAAGCACTATGAGTGGAGTTATAAAGCATTATGAGTGGAGTTATAAAGCATTATGAGTGGAGTTATAAAGCACTATGAGTGGAGTTATAAACCACTATGAGTGGAGTTATAAAGCATTATGAGTGGAGTTATAAAGCACTATGAGTGGAGTTATAAAGCACTATGAGTGGAGTTATAAAGCATTATGAGTGGAGTTATAAAGCACTATGAGTGGAGTTATAAAGCATTATGAGTGGAGTTATAAAGCACTATGAGTGGAGTTATAAAGCACTATGAGTGGAGTTATAAAGCACTAAGAGTGGAGTTATAAAGCACTATGAGTGGAGTTATAAAGCATTATGAGTGGAGTTATAAAGCACTATGAGTGGAGTTATAAAGCATTATGAGTGGAGTTATAAAGCACTATGAGTGGAGTTATAAAGCACTATGAGTGGAGTTATAAAGCACTAAGAGTGGAGTTATAAAGCACTATGAGTGGAGTTATAAAGCACTATGAGTGGAGTTATAAAGCACTATGAGTGGAGTTATAAAGCATTATGAGTGGAGTTATAAAGCATTATGAGTGGAGTTATAAAGCATTATGAGTGGAGCTATAAAGCATTATGAGTGGAGTTATAAAGCATTATGAGTGGAGCTATAAAGCACTATGAGTGGAGTTATAAAGCATTATGAGTGGAGTTATAAAGCATTATGAGTGGAGTTATAAAGCATTATGAGTGGAGTTATAAAGCATTATGAGTGGAGTTATAAAGCATTATGAGTGGAGTTATAAAGCATTATGAGTGGAGTTATAAAGCATTATGAGTGGAGTTATAAAGCATTATGAGTGGAGTTATAAAGCATTATGAGTGGAGCTATAAAGCATTATGAGTGGAGTTATAAAGCATTATGAGTGGAGTTATAAAGCATGAGTGGAGTTATAAAGCACTATGAGTGGAGTTATAAAGCATTATGAGTGGAGTTATAAAGCATTATGAGTGGAGTTATAAAGCACTATGAGTGGAGTTATAAAGCACTATGAGTGGAGTTATAAAGCACTATGAGTGGAGTTATAAAGCACTATGAGTGGAGTTATAAAGCATTATGAGTGGAGTTATAAAGCACTATGAGTGGAGTTATAAAGCATTATGAGTGGAGTTATAAAGCACTATGAGTGGAGTTATAAAGCACTATGAGTGGAGTTATAAAGCATTATGAGTGGAGTTATAAAGCATTATGAGTGGAGTTATAAAGCATTATGAGTGGAGTTATAAAGCATTATGAGTGGAGTTATAAAGCATTATGAGTGGAGCTATAAAGCATTATGAGTGGAGTTATAAAGCATTATGAGTGGAGTTATAAAGCACTATGAGTGGAGTTATAAAGCATTATGAGTGGAGTTATAAAGCATTATGAGTGGAGTTATAAAGCACTATGAGTGGAGTTATAAAGCACTGAGTGGAGTTATAAAGCACTATGAGTGGAGTTATAAAGCACTGAGTGGAGCTATAAAGCA
The DNA here is from genome assembly GCA_023101725.1 of Atherinomorus stipes. Classification (NCBI taxonomy): domain Eukaryota; kingdom Metazoa; phylum Chordata; class Actinopteri; order Atheriniformes; family Atherinidae; genus Atherinomorus; species Atherinomorus stipes. The sequence goes on from JALJCO010011774.1 coordinate 8,579, forward strand.
TTATGAGTGGAGTTATAAAGCATTATGAGTGGAGTTATAAAGCACTATGAGTGGAGTTATAAAGCACTGAGTGGAGTTATAAAGCACTATGAGTGGAGTTATAAAGCATTATGAGTGGAGTTATAAAGCATTATGAGTGGAGTTATAAAGCATTATGAGTGGAGTTATAAAGCATTATGAGTGGAGTTATAAAGCACTATGAGTGGAGTTATAAAGCATTATGAGTGGAGTTATAAAGCATGAGTGGAGTTATAAAGCACTATGAGTGGAGTTATAAAGCATTATGAGTGGAGTTATAAAGCATGAGTGGAGTTATAAAGCATTATGAGTGGAGTTATAAAGCATGAGTGGAGTTATAAAGCACTATGAGTGGAGTTATAAAGCATTATGAGTGGAGTTATAAAGCATTATGAGTGGAGTTATAAAGCATTATGAGTGGAGTTATAAAGCACTATGAGTGGAGTTATAAAGCATTATGAGTGGAGTTATAAAGCATGAGTGGAGTTATAAAGCACTATGAGTGGAGTTATAAAGCATTATGAGTGGAGTGATAAAGCATGAGTGGAGTTATAAAGCATTATGAGTGGAGTTATAAAGCATGAGTGGAGTTATAAAGCACTATGAGTGGAGTTATAAAGCATTATGAGTGGAGTTATAAAGCATTATGAGTGGAGTTATAAAGCACTATGAGAGGAGTTATAAAGCACTATGAGTGGAGTTATAAAGCACTATGAGTGGAGTTATAAAGCACTATGAGTGGAGTTATAAAGCACTATGAGTGGAGTTATAAAGCATTATGAGTGGAGTTATAAAGCATTATGAGTGGAGTTATAAAGCATTATGAGTGGAGTTATAAAGCACTATGAGTGGAGTTATAAAGCACTATGAGTGGAGTTATAAAGCTTTATGAGTGGAGTTATAAAGCACTATGAGTGGAGTTATAAAGCACTATGAGTGGAGTTATAAAGCACTATGAGTGGAGTTATAAAGCACTATGAGTGGAGTTATAAAGCATTATGAGTGGAGTTATAAAGCATTATGAGTGGAGTTATAAAGCATTATGAGTGGAGTTATAAAGCACTATGAGTGGAGTTATAAAGCATTATGAGTGGAGTTATAAAGCATTATGAGTGGAGTTATAAAGCATTATGAGTGGAGTTATAAAGCATTATGAGTGGAGTTATAAAGCACTATGAGTGGAGTTATAAAGCATTATGAGTGGAGTAATAAAGCATTATGAGTGGAGTTATAAAGCATTATGAGTGGAGTTATAAAGCATTATGAGTGGAGTTATAAAGCACTATGAGTGGAGTTATAAAGCACTATGAGTGGAGTTATAAAGCATTATGAGTGGAGTTATAAAGCACTATGAGTGGAGTTATAAAGCACTATGAGTGGAGTTATAAAGCACTATGAGTGGAGTTATAAAGCACTATGAGTGGAGTTATAAAGCACTATGAGTGGAGTTATAAAGCACTATGAGTGGAGTTATAAAGCATTATGAGTGGAGTTATAAAGCATTATGAGTGGAGTTATAAAGCATTATGAGTGGAGTTATAAAGCACTATGAGTGGAGTTATAAAGCATTATGAGTGGAGTTATAAAGCATTATGAGTGGAGTTATAAAGCATTATGAGTGGAGTTATAAAGCACTATGAGTGGAGTTATAAAGCATTATGAGTGGAGTTATAAAGCACTATGAGTGGAGTTATAAAGCATTATGAGTGGAGTTATAAAGCATTATGAGTGGAGTTATAAAGCATTATGAGTGGAGTTATAAAGCATTATGAGTGGAGCTATAAAGCATTATGAGTGGAGTTATAAAGCATTATGAGTGGAGTTATAAAGCGTTATGAGTGGAGTTATAAAGCATGAGTGGAGTTATAAAGCACTATGAGTGGAGTTATAAAGCATTATGAGTGGAGTTATAAAGCATGAGTGGAGTTATAAAGCATTATGAGTGGAGTTATAAAGCATGAGTGGAGTTATAAAGCACTATGAGTGGAGTTATAAAGCATTATGAGTGGAGTTATAAAGCACTATGAGTGGAGTTATAAAGCACTATGAGTGGAGTTATAAAGCACTATGAGTGGAGTTATAAAGCACTATGAGTGGAGTTATAAAGCATTATGAGTGGAGTTATAAAGCACTATGAGTGGAGTTATAAAGCACTATGAGTGGAGTTATAAAGCACTATGAGTGGAGTTATAAAGCATTATGAGTGGAGTTATAAAGCATTATGAGTGGAGTTATAAAGCACTATGAGTGGAGTTATAAAGCACTATGAGTGGAGTTATAAAGCATTATGAGTGGAGTTATAAAGCACTATGAGTGGAGTTATAAAGCACTATGAGTGGAGTTATAAAGCACTATGAGTGGAGTTATAAAGCACTATGAGTGGAGTTATAAAGCATTATGAGTGGAGTTATAAAGCACTATGAGTGGAGTTATAAAGCACTATGAGTGGAGTTATAAAGCATTATGAGTGGAGTTAAAAAGCATGAGTGGAGTTATAAAGCATTATGAGTGGAGTTATAAAGCATGAGTGGAGTTATAAAGCACTATGAGTGGAGTTATAAAGCATTATGAGTGGAGTTATAAAGCACTATGAGTGGAGTTATAAAGCACTATGAGTGGAGTTATAAAGCACTATGAGTGGAGTTATAAAGCACTATGAGTGGAGTTATAAAGCATTATGAGTGGAGTTATAAAGCACTATGAGTGGAGTTATAAAGCACTATGAGTGGAGTTATAAAGCACTATGAGTGGAGTTATAAAGCATTATGAGTGGAGTTATAAAGCATTATGAGTGGAGTTATAAAGCACTATGAGTGGAGTTATAAAGCATTATGAGTGGAGTTATAAAGCATTATGAGTGGAGTTATAAAGCACTATGAGTGGAGTTATAAAGCACTATGAGTGGAGTTATAAAGCATTATGAGTGGAGCTATAAAGCATTATGAGTGGAGTTATAAAGCATTATGAGTGGAGCTATAAAGCACTATGAGTGGAGTTATAAAGCATTATGAGTGGAGTTATAAAGCATTATGAGTGGAGTTATAAAGCATTATGAGTGGAGTTATAAAGCATTATGAGTGGAGCTATAAAGCACTATGAGTGGAGTTATAAAGCATTATGAGTGGAGTTATAAAGCATTATGAGTGGAGTTATAAAGCATTATGAGTGGAGTTATAAAGCATTATGAGTGGAGCTATAAAGCATTATGAGTGGAGTTATAAAGCATTATGAGTGGAGTCATAAAGCACTATGAGTGGAGTTATAAAGCATTATGAGTGGAGTTATAAAGCACTATGAGTGGAGTTATAAAGCACTGAGTGGAGTTATAAAGCATTATGAGTGGAGTTATAAAGCATTATGAGTGGAGTTATAAAGCATTATGAGTGGAGTTATAAAGCATTATGAGTGGAGTTATAAAGCATTATGAGTGGAGTTATAAAGCACTATGAGTGGAGTTATAAAGCACTGAGTGGAGTTATAAAGCACTATGAGTGGAGTTATAAAGCACTATGAGTGGAGTTATAAAGCACTATGAGTGGAGTTATAAAGCATTATGAGTGGAGTTATAAAGCATTATGAGTGGAGTTATAAAGCATTATGAGTGGAGTTATAAAGCATTATGAGTGGAGTTATAAAGCACTATGAGTGGAGTTATAAAGCACTGAGTGGAGTTATAAAGCACTATGAGTGGAGTTATAAAGCATTATGAGTGGAGTTATAAAGCATTATGAGTGGAGTTATAAAGCATTATGAGTGGAGTTATAAAGCATTATGAGTGGAGTTATAAAGCACTATGAGTGGAGTTATAACGCATTATGAGTGGAGTTATAAAGCACTATGAGTGGAGTTATAAAGCATTATGAGTGGAGTTATAAAGCACTATGAGTGGAGTTATAAAGCATTATGAGTGGAGTTATAAAGCATTATGAGTGGAGGTATAAAGCATTATGAGTGGAGTTATAAAGCACTATGAGTGGAGTTATAAAGCATTATGAGTGGAGTTATGAAGCACTATGAGTGGAGTTATAAAGCATTATGAGTGGAGTTAAAAAGCACTATGAGTGGAGTTATAAAGCACTATGAGTGGAGTTATAAAGCATTATGAGTGGAGTTATAAAGCACTATGAGTGGAGTTATAAAGCATTATGAGTGGAGTTATAAAGTATTATGAGTGGAGTTATAAAGCATTATGAGTGGAGTTATAAAGCATTATGAGTGGAGTTATAAAGCACTATGAGTGGAGTTATAAAGTATTATGAGTGGAGTTATAAAGCATTATGAGTGGAGTTATAAAGCATTATGAGTGGAGTTATAAAGCACTATGAGTGGAGTTATAAAGCACAATGAGTGGAGTTATAAAGCATTATGAGTGGAGTTATAAAGCATTATGAGATGAGTTATAAAGCACTATGAGTGGAGTTATAAAGCATTATGAGTGGAGTTATAAAGCACTATGAGTGGAGTTATAAAGCAAAAAAATTTTTTTTAAAAAACAAATCATTATGTTTGTTTATAATTGTATTCATGAGACATTATAAATGCATTATAATGCGTTATAAATACCGTCATAATGCGCTATAAATACCTTCATAATGTGTTATAAAAACCGTGATAATGCGTTATAAATTCCGTCATAATGCGTTATAAATACCGTCGTAATGCGTTATAAATACCCTCATAATGTGTTATAAATACCGTCATAATGCGTTATAAAAACCGTCATAATGTGTTATTGTAGAACATGTTAAAGTGGGGGCTGTTGCCACCTGGTGGGCCACCAGGGGGCGTGATGGAGGCTTCAGAAAATTGGAGGGAAACCAAGAAAATTTTTTTTTTTCTCTTTTTTCTAAATAAATGTAATAATTATTGAATATTGAATTCAAAAATACACTCTTAGAGTATTTCTTTCTTTTCACATTTAGTAGCATTGTCAGCAGGTTCGGGGGTCCCTGGCCAGAAGCTAATCCTTGGCATGGAAAAGTTTGGGAACCCCCGTTCTACAGAAATATCCATGCATCATTTTCTTTTCCTGTTTATCACTGAGTCACATATGTTTATATGAATTGTTAAGTGCATCGACTCCTAATATCATGGCTATAACGCAGGAATTTTGACCAAAGCATGTCAAAGACATTTCATAAAGACCTGAGGAAATTATATAAACTCGAGATTAATCTCCTGAATATGTTTCCTTTGATGTTTGCTCTCCTTCTTGTTTTTGTTGTGAATTATTTACCGTAATGAAATTGCGAAGCAGCACGGTGAATTCTGTCTCTGCAGAGGCACGACTGAATAAAAGATGTTGAGACAGACAACTATGGATAAAGACTTACTCTATGGTACATCACTCACAAGCAAGCAGCATATGTTTTACCATAACTAACTAAGTACAAGTGCAATATGGTGAAGAAATGTCAGCGTCTATCAAATCATCAGTCCAGATGCACAAAGTCAGCCTGGGATGAAGTTTATACGTCTTAACTTGAGCTGAACGGCGTAGAAATGTTGCTAAATGTCCTGTTCAAAGCTGCTCTGTCAGTCTGCGCCAGCTGGCGTTGCATTTTAATTTGGCACCGACTTCTGCAATAAATGATTTTTGACGGCTGATGGCTGATTCCCGGGAAAGGCGAAGGAACGTGAGCCAGCCAGATGTTCTGTAATGCTTCCACACAAATACAGTCCTCGCTGCTTTCATCTTGTTCTTCCAGCACGGTTTCTGTTGCCAGGATGAAACAGACGGGAGAGCGCTCAGCTGAAAACCCCGCGGAGAGGAAACGGCACGCACGCTTTTCCTCAACTTTCTTTGGTCCTTTTACACAAAAAGACAAACAGATCAGCGTGGAAAATATAATCTCTTCTACTTCCAGTCAGTTTTATCTGGTGGAAAGTGAAAGGCTGAAATGAAACACCACCAGAAGAACTCCATAAATGTTCCTTTGGCTCGTATGTCTAACGGAGAGTTTCTTTTGCAGCATCAAATGGACTTTTCATCTCATAAACGCCCAACAAAAGAAACGGACATAAAAGAAACGGCTTCAGGATGCAGAGGAGGTCATTCATGGCCAATCACTGCCAGAAATTCTCCTTATCCTTCACTAATGACCAGTGAAAACACTCGGCTGACGTTTCTTCTCACCTTGATTTCCTGCCAGATGTCTTATTGATCATGTGGTCCGCCCGGGAGAACGATTCCCAGAGAAACTGTGGGATGCAGACGCTCATCAAGCAACCAGGTGCTGGAGAGAAAAACATGCCCAGAGTTTGCAGATAAGAGCAGAGACTTTCAGTGTAGACACTCCTGAATATGACAATCTCATCAGTTTGTTTACGAGAAAACAAAAGTCCTGTTGCATCAACGTCCTGAAACAGAAGACGTGTGAAGTGCTGATGACACGTTTCTGACGTTTCCTCCATGTTTTACAGACCCAAACGTTCTCCATGATGATGTCACAGGAACATAGATGAGTTATCAGGAAACATGGCTGCATTTCAGCATCTGACCAGACGGTGGCGCTGTTACAGAAACCAGACGTGACGTCTGCCAGAGACGTTCTCAGATCATTTAACATTAAAGTGGCTTCATAGCAGCTTTTAGTTCATTTTCCAGTTTTACAGACGAACAGTAACGACTCAGCCTTCTGTTGTTTTACCAGTTAATGTTTAAAAGCTCGTAAGTGCAGCGTTAGTTTATTTAAGTTTCTACAGATCCAGATTTTATCCTGAAGAGGATAAAGCAGCAGGTGGGATTACCGGGTATCAGTAGGAGCCTCTGCTCGTCTCTCCTGCTGCAGCTTCTGGTTGCTGGAGCTGCTGAGACTCTAAGACATGAAACTGCAGTCATGTCCTCTGGAATATTCTGTTCCACCATCGTAGCTTCATCACATCGGACAGACAGCTGCTGTACGGACAGACAGCTGCTGCTCGGTTATATGAGGGCGTCTCCGGGACAGACAGGCTGCTGTTATGGGCGCCGGGACAGCAGTCTGTGGTTATATGAGGACGCCAGGACAGACGCTGCTGCTGGTTTATGAGGACGTCTCCGGGACAGACAGCTGCTGCTCGGTTATATGAGGACGTCTCCGGGACAGACAGCTGCTGTACGGTTATATGAGCACGTCTCCAGGACAGACAGCTGCTGTACGGACAGACAGCTGCTGCTCGGTTATATGAGGACGTCTCCGGGACAGACAGCTGCTGCTCGGTTATATGAGGATGTCTCCGGGACAGACAGCTGCTGCTCGGTTATATGAGGACGTCTCCGGGACAGACAGCTGCTGCTCGGTTATATGAGGACGTCTCCTTCATCACATCGGACAGACAGCTGCTGACGGTATATGAGCACGTCTCCAGGACAGACAGCTGCTGTACGGACAGACAGCTGCTGCTCGGTTATATGAGGACGTCTCCGTGACAGACAGCTGCTGCTCGGTTAGATGAGGACGTCTCCTTCACCACTTTGGACAGACAGCTGCTGTACGGACAGACAGATGCTGCTCGGTTATATGAGGACGTCTCCCGGGACAGACAGCTGCTGCTGGTTATATGAGGACGTCTCCAGGACAGACAGCTGCTGTACGGACAGACAGCTGCTGCTCCGGTTATGCGAGGACGTCTCCGGGACAGACAGCTGCTGCTCGGTTATATGAGGACGCCTCCGGGACAGACAGCTGCTGCTCGGTTATATGAGGGCGTCTCTGGGACAGACAGCTGCTGCTCGGTTATATGAGGACGTCTCCAGGACAGACAGCTGCTACTCGGTTATATGAGGACGTCTCCGGGACAGACAGCTGCTGCTCGGTTAGATGAGGACGTCTCCTTCACCACCTTGGACAGACAGCTGCTGTACGGACAGACAGCTGCTGCTCGGTTATATGAGGACGTCTCCGGGACAGACAGCTGCTGCTCGGTTATATGAGGACGTCTCCGGGACAGACAGCTGTTGCTCGGTTATATGAGGACGTCTCCGGGACAGACAGCTGCTGCTCGGTTATATGAGGACGTCTGCTGGACAGACAGCTGCTGCTGGAAGTTCAGGACAGATCGTCTTATTTGAAAACTGTAGGAAAGTCCAGCAGCAAACCTGGATAAACATGTTAGGGACCCACATCCTGGACCAGAACCAGGACCAGAACCAGGACCGGTGTCCTGGCCTTCATGATGAAGTCAGACAGGTTTGAACCAGAACCAGGACCAGAACCAGGACCGGCATCCTGGCCTTCATGATGAATTCAGACAGGTTAGAACCAGAACCAGAACCAGAACCAGGACCGGCATCCTGGCCTTCATGATGAATTCAGACAGGTTTAGAACCAGAACCAGAACCAAGACCGGCATCCTGGCCTTCATGATGAATTCAGACAGGTTAGAACCAGAACCAGAACCAAGACCGGCATCCTGGCCTTCATGATGAAGTCAGACAGGTTTGAACCAGAACCAGAACCGGACAGGTTACTCACTTAAAGCTGCCGTTTATTATGTAGCGTAAACGCATTATTAGCGACGTTAGCGCCACTGCGAGTCCACATTTCCCAACCTGGACCTCATTTGTAGGAATACGTGTATTAACTCACCGGTTACATTTATGTGTCACTCTAATTTCTTCGGATGATGATGTAACAGATGTAACGTTGCGTCATGGAGGCTAGGTTCGCTAGTGAAAAGCTTTTTAGCGCTTAGCCGCGCCTCATTTAACGTCGGATATTTACGTAAATACACGTCTGAACTTCTGATTTTTTGTCTCATGTGTTGTTGAACGGAAACGTTGCTGGAAGTTACGGTCGTGTCATCAACTCTTTAATGTGTTCTGTCTGTAATAAGTTCGAGGAGTTGATGAGAATCCGTCTTCCCAGCCGGTGCTGAAGCTAGACTTTTATACGTGGGGACTTTCAGATCTGTGTCGGCCTGATCCAGGTCCTTCCGGTTTATAAAAGACAGTCTGCCTTCCCTCTTATATTTTCTTCTACAAAATCACAGTTCAGGATATATTTCTCCACATTTCCAAGCTGTAGCTACTTAAAACCAGCTAGCAGCCTTGCTAGCTCCTGTTTAAATGAAACTGGATCGTGTTACGCTAGCTTAATCAGCACTAAGTAACGTGGATACTGAGAGGGTCTATGAGCATTTTTATTTTCAACTTCAATGTGAACAGAACTGACTTTATGAAAACTAAATATTAGCTGGTTTCTCCACATTAGCTTAAAATTTATCTACTGCTATCATAGAACTAGCATGTAGCTTCATGCAAACATCAGGTTAACTTTAACTAGGTTGACTTTCACAGAGACAAAATCTTTTCTAGAAATGTGCAACTACATGGATATTTTTTAAAGGATGACAAGAACCTTCTGAAAATGTACTTTAAATTCTTGATGAGTATAAATGCGTTAAAATGAGAGGAAATGTTTCTGTTGTTTCTGTGTGAACAGCAGTTTTTAGTGAGAACTGTCGGTGCACTTATTAACCTTCATGCTGGTGTACGGTGATGCTTCTCACCCACACAGATGTGAACATGTGTGACTGCAACTCAGCAGCGACGTGGTGATGTTTCACGGCTCGTATCCAGCCGTCGCTTCTCCGTACGCTCACCGCTGTCCGACACTTCCATCTCATTCCTGGATCTTTCCTTCTTTGCGACTGACGGCTGATTTAAACGTTTCTTTTTTTTTTTTTTTTTTTTTCTTCTTTTTTACTTGTCCTGTCCAGCATCGAAGCAAGCAGAATGGAAATCTGATTGCTTTATTCTGTTGAACAGTTTTGCTTTACCAAGCGGAGCTTTATGAACATAAGGCTCCACTTGATATCATGTTTATTCATTTTATTTCTTTATTTAAACATTTGTCTATTACACCATTCCATTTCATACTGCTGGGCCTGACAAGGGAGAAATGAAAGTTAACAGAGGTAATGATAGAAAGTGAAACAGAGAGAAAGGAGTAAGGAAGAGGAAGAGAGAGAGGAGAGAAAACATGAATCCACTTACACAGTTCACTGGTACATCTGTACAGCGATCCCTAAACAACCAAGGTCTCTGTTGGAAAACAAAATCATACAAACACACACAAACACACGCAGAACTACGCAGAGAAGAGGTACAACCTAGTCATCGCAAATGGGGAAGTAGAGAAGAGGTACAAACTAGTCATCGCAATGGGAAGTAGAGAAGAGGTACAACCTAGTCATCGCAATGGGAAGTAGAGAAGAGGTACAACCCTAGTCATCGCAATGGGAAGTAGAGAAGAGGTACAACCTAGTCATCGCAATGGGAAGCATCATCATCATCATAAAGGGTCTCCGTGGTGATACAGTCATGCAGATGCAGCCTCGTCTCTGCAAGGAGGAGAAAGCCCGCAAGGCTCACGACCCAGGCCCCCAGCAGCCACCCAGAGGCCCAGATCCCAGCTAACCCCCCCCCCCAAAGAGCGGACATGCATCCCCCGAAGGGCGGCAAAGGCGGCCCCAGCCGGAGCCCCCCTGCAGTCTGGGGCCTCAGGCCCCAGCGGACCAAGACCAGCAGCTGCCGACCCCCACCGGGCGCCGGGCGTCCCCCCGGAGCGGAGACAGCGCCGGGCCCAGGGCCCAAGCGCCCAGGAGCAGCCACCCCCCCCCGGACCCGGGCGGCCCAACCGAAACCCAGGAGGACCGGACCCCCAGACGACGCCCCCAGGGCAGGCCAGCCCCCACCCCAACGTCCCTGCCCCACACACCTGACACCAGGGCGCCCACCACCTCTACCACCCCCTACCCCGCCACCACGCTCACACACACACCCCTCACACACCTACCCCAACACTAGGGCTGAAAGATATACCGTCACCGCCTCCGCATCGAGACACGGGCACCCAAGACATCAATACCGCAAGAGCAACCACATACAAGATACAGATCCCCCCCGCGCCCCCCCCCGCACAAAAAAGCCCCGGAAGCCACAAACAAAACCGCACCCCCACTAAGCGCCCGGCCCCCAACCAACCCGCAGCCACACCGCACCACACCGACACCAAGATGCCCGGCACGAACACTGAGATACGAACCTCCGCCCACACCGCCCAGCCCTACCCAACACCTCCCGTGTACTCCCCACACACACACATACACCCACCCACCCGCTCTCCGACCTTACATACCCACACTCACTCCTCCCCCTCCACCCCCAACACTCTCCTCACTCTACCGTCCACACCTACCCCCACCTCCCTCATACCCTCTAACACACACATGCACTCCCCCCACATAACTGCACCAACCCCTCCCCTACCCCCCCACACATACGCCCCCACCTCCCTATACCCCCAATACCCCTACAGTCCCCCCTTACATGTCCAGCCTCGGCCGTCCCTCTGACCTATCACACTCCGCGCCCTTCCTTCCTTCAGCCCCTCATGACCATCCCTACTAGACACTCACGAGCATGCCACTCCTTCCTCCATCCCTCCTTTCCCTCCAACCACTTACCCACATCTCCCTCCCTCCAGCCCAAGTTCCTCCTCCCCATTTCCTCTTTCCACTCTCATTCATTATTCTTACATACCCACCTCTCTCTTGCCCTGCCCTCGTGCCTCCTGAGTGGAAGCTCGGGCCGGGGAAGGAGCCGTGAGCTCCAAGCCCCCAACACGTTCCCCCCCCACCACCACCCCCATCCCCCCACCCCCGGACGCAGCAGGCCAGGCATCCCCAGGCCAGCAGATCCCCCGCAATGCAGCCAGCCTTAACCACTGGCGCGTGAAGCGCCACTGGTCCCCCCCCTCCCCCCCCCCCCCCCAGTAGCGCCCCGGGAGACCGGGGTATGAAAGGACCCTGCCCCCCCCCCCCACCCCCTGCTCATGACTGTGTGTGTAAGATGTGTGTGTTGTTTGCAGTTAAAACTAAGGGGCAGTGCCAAGTCATGCCGGGAGTGGGGTCTTTCCTTCTCTGCGACTGACGGCTGATTTAAACGTTTTGTCGTCTGTCTGCTCAGAGTCGCGGTGCCGTCATCAGGCTCTCGGCAGGTCACGTGACCGAAAACTATCAATAAAGCTTCCTGAAAATCACTATTCAGACCCACGTGGGACAGATGAAAGGAAACAGCAGGAAAAGATGCAAAGTCCAAACAACAGAAGAAAACTCGGCCTGAATAGGGTTTTTTTCACGGCTTTTTACACTGCTGCACTGGCTTCTGTCCGAGTGAAAGATTTGTATTTATAGTGGCTGAAATCCAGCGACTGTTCTTCACCTCACAGACCTCGCAGACGTCCGTGGTCAGATGAGAAGTGGTGTTCGGGCAGTTGCGTCACAGTCTTTCAGATTGGGATCAATGAAACCAACGAGCCCTCCTCTGCTGCTGATGCACTCGCTCAACTTTTTTATTCTCTTTGGTGAAACATCAAAAGAATCTTTACGAGAGAAAAACAGACGTTGAGGACGTGTCTGCTGGCATCTCTGCCTTCCACCTCCGATCTGTCCTGTAAAAAGACGTTCCACAGTCCCACAAAATGACCATCACTCACTCGTTCCTGCGTCGTCTGTCAGATTACAGAATACAAACTCTCTCTGGATGACAGAAACATCTCTCCAGCGTTGTCTGTACAGTTTGAAGTCTCTTCGTAGGGTATTTTCTGACGAATCATCCTGTAGAAATATGTCTGTGTGAGAACATTTCTCGGTTTTGTTCTGCTGATTGATGCGCGGTCCATCCCGCTTATAATTGCCATTACACGCCTTTCCCATTGGCAAAAAGCCGAATCTGATCACCTGTGTGGCTCTATCACAGTGCGTTTGATGACATCATCGCGCTAATGATGTCATCAGAGCGACAGAAATCAGGAAGGTAAACTTGTGGAGAGCGAGTCAGGCCAGAGTCAACGTGCTTTCTTCTTGCACTTCTGTCCGTCCTCTGCATCTGCTTCTGCTTCTGCTTCTGCCTTCTGCGTCTGCCTCTGCTTCTGCTTCTGCTTCTGCTTCTGCTTCTGCGTCTGCTTCTGCTTCTGCGTCTGCGTCTACATCTACAT
>JALJCO010011775.1:0-26715 GCA_023101725.1 Atherinomorus stipes
AAGGACTCAAGGTAGACACCATGCCTCTGACCTGTTTCAAAACTTGACCTGTTTCTGCTATCTAATCTGGTTATACTGAGAGGGCCTGCTCAAGACAGGCACTTTCGACAACCCCACCCCCCCAAGAAAGTTTCTGCGAATGGACTCCACAGCATCCTCCCTGTTTTCCTCCCCCACAGATCTCTCACAGGACGGTGGACCACCTGGCCAGCACCCCCAAGGCCATAATAACATCTGTGTACAGAGACTGGGCTGGTTCACAGCCTCGTGCACAGGCGTGCACGCATCCACGGACACACAAGATCACTGTGCACACTCCTGATGACTCAGCGCCACAGTCGCTCCTTCTTCTTCCCGCCCTTCTGGACAGACCGAGCTGGCAGGGTGCTCGACCTCGCTCTGTTGTTCGGAGGGACCCCCCCTCCCTGCCCACCACGTGTCTCTCATGTTGTGATTGTCTGAGTTCGTGCTTTGGTGTGTCTATTTTTTGTCTCCAATTTCTTCACCTGTGTACGTGGAGAGTTCGAAGACGTCTTTTTTTACCACCTACTCACCTTTCCTCATGTTATCGTTTTCTTTCTGCAAAGGTGCGCCCTGCGAGGGGCTTTGTGGCCCCATGGTTGTTTGATATTGGCATATGAAAATATCACAATATTTCAGTGTATCAATATTTTTTCCCACCCCCATTTTTTAAAGTGCCAGAAATGGATAACAAAACTGCTATTTGCAATAACTGCTTATTTTTTCAGCTTTAATATTGGTATCAATATCAGTTATCAGCCACATGAGCATTAGAATATCTGCATATTGGATATCGGCCAAAATTCCAAAATCATGCATCCCTAGTCTCCACACAAGGTGCACAGCAGCAGACCTAGCGGCGAACAATCCCGTTCAGAAAGAAAAAGACCTAAAATGCCACATTCACTCACCCCCTGAACCCTGTGGTACGGCCCAGCAGAGTCCTCCAGGTCCAGTAGGACCCCGTTGAGAGCCCAGGTGAAAGTCAGGTCCATGGTGGGGTCGTGGGAGGCGTGACACTGCAGAGTGACGTTCTCGCCCTGGTTGATGTCAGCGTTGGAGGGAGCCAAGGTGATCTTGGTGGCGTCTGCAGGAGTTTATAAAGCTCAGATTTACGCTGGTGGAGAGTTGGCTGCAGCTGGAGGTGAGGACGTTACCTCGGACGGACAGGTGGCCCGTGCTGTTGGCTTTGCCCAGGTAGTTCTCAGCAAAGCAGGTGTACTTCCCTTCATCTGCCCGGCTGATGTTGTGGATCCACAGCACGCCATCAGGAGTTACTGTAATACTGAGAAGAAGGAGAGGAGACTGATCTGACGGTTCCCACTGGTCCAACGACACCTTAGTTACACACCAACGCTTTCCTCAGCTTTCATCATACTTTGGCCTCATTGTTAAAAAAGCCTGTTGACAAAGTTGCAAATACACAAAGAAAAGGAGAGGGACCCAACTGCAGTCATGATGGCCGACAAGGTCCATGCCAGAAGTCCCAAGCAAAGTTTCTTCATCATGTAACTTAGTAAAAATCTAACCCTAACCACCGACTACACCACACGCGTCTGGGTTGCAACCTGCACATAGATACTCCTGGTGGTGCTTAACTAACTTCTGCTAGAAACTTCTGGTATGGATTGGATGCATGATGGCGCATCAGGAAAAACCTGATCTCACAAAAATACGTGACATGAGCACGAACAGTTTTACTCATTTACGTGTCCCCAACACGCAACTGCTTCAAATTACATGCCACTGACACGTAAAACTGTGCAATGTAAAATCAACAAGTTCCCAAAAAACATCACACCCATATTCAGTCATTTGTGCACAAAAATACAGACTTTATTATGTTTTTAATATCCACTCAGTTTATATCTGCGATCCACAGTTCTCCTCATGTTGACGAAGACTAAATCCTTTCAGGTCTTTTGCTGCATTTTGCTTGGAGAAACTTGAAAGCCATCTCCTGAACTTCTGGATGACGGACAGCTGCTGTGTGTCCAGGTCTGTTCCTCTAGAGCTGCTGTCATATGCAGCGGTTGGAGGTATTTCTTCCCCAACGTCACCTGAATTACCTCATGCTGTCATTCAGCTCTGCAGACGGAACGAGCCAAGTTCGTGTCTGGGAAGACAAAAAGCTTCACCATTGACTTAACATTGCGCAACTTTACGTGTCAGTGGCATGTAATTTGAAGCAGTTACGTGTCGGGGACGCGTAAATGAGTACGACTGTTGGTGTTCATGTCACGCATGTTTGTGAGATCAGATTTCTTGAAGAAAAAGTCCTCATTGGAGTATTTTTATTCTCAGTCTGTTCTAGAGGCCGTAGATTTTCCAGAGATCAGCTGTTTCCTCACTTCACCCCACGATGCGACCTTCTCTTAAGGCAGAGCCACACCGGGCTGATGTTCGTCCGTCTGGTGTGGTCGTGGAGTCGTCTGAAGTTGGCCGTGAGTCAGGTTGGTGTGCTCTGTGTCATTGGCCATCTGCAGCCGTCTCCAACACCATCAGCGTTCTTTTCAGCCGATTGAACATGTGTAATTGGCGTCAGCTAGTCGTTCAGTCGGTGATGGGCTGACCAATCAGATTGGAGGAGGCTTGACCTTGCTGGCGAATCAGCAAACGAGAAGACCCAAAGTGAAGGTAAACAAACCAGATGAAGAGCGGACATACTGCAACCTCTCAATCCTGGTTTGGCATGGTATCGGGACCTTAGCTAGCAGTCCTCGCTTTCTGCTAACAACAACAACAGCAGCTATTACGTGTTTTTGTCTTGAGAAACGTTCCGATGAGAATCAGCGCCTCCAAATCCGAGACCATAGTCCTCGCCCGGAAAAGGGTGGAGTGTCCTCTCCTGGTCGGGAGCGAGGTCCTGCCCCAGGTGGAGGAGTTCAAGTATCTCGGGGTCTTGTTCACGAGTGAGGGAAAAATGGAGCGGGAGATGGACAGACGGATCGGTGCGGCGTCTGCAGTGATGAGGACTCTGCATCGGTCCGTCGTGGTGAAGAAGGAGCTGAGCCAGAAGGCGAAGCTCTGGATTTACCGGTTCATCTATGTTCCTACCCTCACCGATGGCCATGAGCTGTGGGTCATGACCGAAAGAACGAGATCGCGGGTACAAGCGGCCGAAATGAGTTTCCTCTGCAGGGTGGCCGGGCTCTCCCTTAGAGATTGGGGGAGGAGCTCGGTCATTCGGGAGGGACTCAAAGTAGAGCCGCTGCTCCTCCGTATAGAGAGGAGCCAGATGAGGAGGCTCGGGCATCTGGTCAGGATGCCTCCTGGACGCCTCCCTGGTGAGGTGTTCCAGGCACGTCCCACCGGGACCAGACCCCGGGGGAGACCCAGGACACGCTGGAGGGACTACGTCTCCCGGCTGGCCTGGGAACGCCTCTGGATCCCCCCCGGATGAGCTGGCGGCTGTGGCTGGGGGGAGGGAAGTCTGGGCTTCCCTGCTTAGGCAGCTGCCCCCGCAACCCGATCCCGGATAAGTGGAAGAAGACGGTACGGTAAACGTTCCGTCATTTCCATTTTTTGGGCCAGAATATAGATCAGTGGGGAAATTATATGGGAGGAGAAGGACACCAGGGGGACCCGGGACTCTCCCGGGGGAGAAACGCCTCAAAACCAAAAACAGGTCAGGATGAGCGTCGCTGGAACGATGCCGACAGCAGCGGTTTCTCTGACACGGCCGGACTACCTGCTGCTGTTGGTGAGTAGCTCCGTCCCACGGCTCCAGAACAGGATGGGCTTCGGAGCAGCTCGGGGACGGCACTCGATCATCACCTGCCCCCCTCTGGCAGCCGGAATCAGCTTCCTGACGGGATTCAGCCTAAAATCTGGAGCCTGAACTGAAAGGAAGACACAGACAGAAGTTTGTTTGGGGTAAGAGATCCCACCAAACACCCATGTTCACTAATGGCTGAATCAGGTTAGTCCCTCAAAGCCTTTGTTTAGCCCAGAAGAGACGTTGAAATGTGTTGAGATGTCTGTAATTAAAGGTTGTCATGATGAGTCCTGGTATAAATAGTTTTGAAATATTTTATGTACTTTATTGTGTCAACTGTTTATGTTCTGATCATTGATTTCGTGGTAAAAACATGTCATTATCTTTCACATTTCAACCAGGCTACATGGTGGTGCAGTGGTAAGCAATATTGTCTCATGGTGAAGGGTCGCAGGTCCGAGCCTTGGCTAGTTGAATAATGTGTAATTACTGGGTTAGCTGGGGGTGGTGGGATTCCCCCCTCTCTCTGCAACCCTGTAATATGTGGGTATGGACACTGAGGGGATGTTTTTTTAATTATCAACATCTTCAGAAATATCAGCATGAAAAAGCCATCTCTTTACATTTCATTTTTCAACCAAATATATATCTGGAAAAAACCCGGGATTAAAAAAAAAAAAGGAGAGCTCTATTGGATAATAAAATAAGATGTTTTTGTAAAAAAATAACTGACGAAGGTTATATTCTAAACAACCAGGGAAAGAAAAGGGTTTGAAAAGATAAAAGTGAGGGAGATGGAGAGAGAAAAAAAAAAAGAAAAGAAAAAAAAGGTAAAAAAAGCAACATAAAAAGAAAGAGAAGATGTGAAGGGGGGAGGGGGGGGAAAGGGAGGAATACAGTCGAGCGTGGGGGAGGGAGATGGGGTGTGAGGTTCAGGCAGGTTAGAAAGTAGAGTAGAAAGGAAGACGAAATACAAAAAAGGTATTCCAAGTTTTTTGGAGGCCCATAGAGACGCATTTTACGGGAGAAAAAGCCTGGGATCAAACATTTTTCCACAGGCCCCCCAAGCACCCCAGAGAATAGGGGGGTAAATCTCAAATAGAGGAAAAAAGAAAGAAAAAAACGAACAGGTCGAAAAAGGACCAACAAAAAGGCAAACAAAAGAAAGGCTTTTTTTTTGGTTCAGTAGATGCCCGAGGATGTCCTAGACATCTTTTCTAGACACCTTTCACTTTCAACAAAATCGGAGCATTGATTAGATATTGGCCAAGCCGCTGTTCCAACAGGACTGCTGGGCGGGTTTGTGTTTGTCACTATGAAAATCTGAGGTTAAATTGTTCCACCTACCTTGAACCCTCAGCTCAGCAGAAGCATGGATGGTTCCGTGTTTATTTTCAGCTACACACTGATACATGCCAGAATCCTCCAGAGCCAGGTTACTGATTTTAAGATGAGCTCCATTCACCTCCATCCGGTCCTGAAGATCCACAAAGAGGCAGGCAGGGAATGGAGATGATGAAGAGCAGTATAAGTATGAGGAGTCAGCATTAAATAAAGGAGTATACCACTGATCAGCCGAACGGAGTTAGCAGGCAAAGCGAAGGCAAAACCCCACAAGTCTACTTCATCACTCAGGCTGGATTCAGCTGCCAGACAGCTCATTTGCTATGGTATCGTCAAATATCAACTCGTCTCATCATTTTGTATCGTCTAGTCTAGGGATGCACCAATCCAATCTTCAAATCGGGATCGGCTCCAATATAGAAAACAAATCCTAGATCGGTAAAATCAGGATGGGTAAAAATGAGCCGGTCCATGTCCCTATCCATAGGTGCAGATTTGTTCAGTGTATTTCAACGCTGCCGCTTTGAGTGACATCACGCATTGCCAATGCAGCACGTGGAGGCTGTTATGTTTGCTTACAAGGCCAGAGTAGCAGCCATTAGCCGCTAGCTGCTAGCTGGCTGCTGTGTCTCCTTCTGTCGAGTGCTCCGGCAGTTTGGTTTCCACATTTCGCAGGTAGAAATCCAGCGGGTGCCGACAGGTGGGTCACAGGGAAAGAAGAAATTACTGTTAAATCTTTTCGGACGTGACAAGTTTTATACTGAGGGTATCCACCGATGTCCTGTGCAGCATGTGGGAGAGACCTTTTTTTTTTATCCAGTCCACTGTTTGGAAATGACCTCCATGTTAAAACTCTGATGAAGCGTCTGTTTATTCAGCTACACTTGTTGTGGATCTTTCATTTTTATTTTTGTAACAGCCTAAACCATTTTAAAAAGATTATTTGCTTTTTTAAAAATTTATTACCCAACCAAGCTGGTGGAGATATTCTTCTCAATTTCAGCATTTTTATTAGGCCATTTATTTTAAATTGGATTTTAAATTCCTGATGGCACTGACTGAACCATTTTAAATTAGTTTTGTTCCTGTTTATTTTGTAATGTTTGACTAAGGAGGTCAGGCTGTTGTTTTTCTCCTCAGTTTCAGCATTTTATTATTTTACATCTATTTAACTGCACAGATTGAACCAGGGGAAGTTTTGTTATATCTTCTCAAATGTGAGCAAGTTTGTGAGGCTGCTTTAAGATTCCATCCATCCATCCATCCATTCTTCCGCTTATCCGGGATCGGGTCGCGGGGGCAGCTGCCTAAGCAGGGAAGCCCAGACTTCCCTCACCGCCACAGCCGCCACCTCATCCGGGGGGATCCCGAGGCGTTCCCAGGCCAGCCGGGAGACGTAGTCCCTCCAGCGTGTCTTGGGTCTCCCCCGGGGTCACGTCCCGGTGGGACATGCCTGGAACACCTCACCAGGGAGGCGTCCAGGAGGCATCCTGACCAGATGCCCGAGCCTCCTCATCTGGCTCCTCTCGATGCGGAGGACCAGTGGCTCTACTTTGAGCCCCTCCCGGATGACCGAGCTCCTCCCCCTGCTTTAAGATTGCTGTTTGTGTGTGCACAGTTGTTAAATAAGTAATTTAATTTAACTCCTTTTTTAAAAAAACAGGTTAAACATTTTTTTTATTGCCAAGTCTGATGTTGCCTTGCACAAAAAAAATATCTAAGTATGTTTCCACACAAGGAGGTGTGCCGTCAAACCATACTGTTGTTTTCCTCATTTTTTTGTATCGGTATCGGCAGACACTGAGACATCAAATATCGGATCGGATCGTGCCCAGAAAAAGGCGGATCGGTGCATTCCTAGTCAAGTTTCATATCGTATCATCTCATCTCATCTCATCTCATCTCATCTCATCTCATCTCATCTCATCTCATCTCATCTCATCTCATCTCATCTCATCTCATCTCATCTCATCTTATCGAATCTTGTATCGTCTAGTTTCTTATTGAATCGTATCATATCATATCCTATGGTATTGTATCCTTTAGTCACTGACTAATTCATGAAGCAACTGACTGATTGCTGAAGTCACTGACTGATTCCTGAAGTCACTGAATAATTCCTGAAGTCACTGACTAATTCCAGCCAAAACGCGTAAATAATATTCAGTATCCTCCATGTTGTACAGCAAGGGGGGGGGGCGTATCCTTGAGCGCATTTACGGACATCACACAAAACCGGCGTTGCACTGAATGTTTTAATGATTTGTTTAAATCTCCAGACACGCCGTGGGTCGTCCAGGTTCAGTGAAATGGTTTGGAATGAAGCCGCATCATCCAGATTAACGAGCTCCATCAGAACTGTTTCAAAATCTGATTTCAAAAGCTAAAACTTTGTTGAACACACGATTATTGAAATCACTAACGTGCTTGCTCTCCATATCATTTAAAAAGCAATAGGAGACAAAAGAAGCCCACAGTACTGTTATTATATCTAAATCTTTTAGCTCTTTTTAATTTATTTATTTTCTTTTACATCTTTGATCAGTAATCTAACTATTTACCATCATTGTGTGTGTCTGGTATCCTCTTGTCTGTTTGTATGCCAGTGCGCTGCAGTTTCATATGTGGAGGGTTTGGAGGGAAAACTGCGTCTAATTTCTTGGCAATTTACCAAATTGTGTTGTTGCAGCAAATATTTATTCATTTGCAGAAGCAAAACGCCTCATCATGGACTTTTCATCACCATTACAGTTCAGCACCGGACAGCGCCGAGTCAGTGGCTCTTATAAACAAGTTTCCTTACATGGAAAGCCTTGCTGGACTGGTGAGATGTTTGTGTGACAAAATAGTGGGATTTTGGAATAGTGGTATGTCGGAATAGCGGGATTTAACCCTCAGACTTTAAATGTACACAAATTCCAAATGAGTCCCAACTGATGTCTAAAGATTTCTCCTGACCATTTTTAATGTTTAATGAACAGAAAATGCTTGAAATAACATTGTACCTCTTTTGAGGGGTGGGGGTTGGGGGGGGGGGACTATGGATGGAAAGTAGCATCTGGCTAAAATCCGGTACGGTGAGTATTGGTAAAATGGGACAATGGGCAAATGAATGAATGAAATGAAAAATACTTTATTTATCCCAGAAGGGAAATTCAATATTGTAAAAAGCTCACTTTTTTTTTTTCTGTCTCCATCCCTGAAAGCTTTCTTTTTGATGTTCAGCAGCTTTTTCAGGTCACTGGTGATCCAGGGTTTGTTATTGGGGAAGCACCTCACTGTTCTTGTTGGAACGATGTTGTCCACACAGAAGTTTATGTAATCTGTCACACACTCAGTCATGGTGTTGATGTCATCTCCATGAGGTTCACAGAGGACATTCCAGTCTGTGGCCTCAAAGCACCCTCTCAGAGCATCTTCAGCCTCAGTAGACCAGGTTTTAATCGTCCTCCTAATGACTGGTTGCTGCTGAACGATGGGCTTGTAGGTGGAGGTGAGAAGAACCAGATTATGATCTGATCTTCCTAAAGGAGGCAGGGCAGAGGAGCTGTATGCATTCTTAGTATCTGCATAAAATAAGTCCAACATCTTATTTTCTCTGGTGAAGCAGCTGACAAACTGCTGGAAAGTTGGTAACGTAGCAGAGAGGGAGACGTTGTTGAAGACTCCAGAGATCGCTATGAATGAGTTTGGATGCTGTGTTTGTAGTTTAGCCACGACGGAGCTGATGACATCACAGGCTGTCTCTGGTGTGGTACCTGGTGTTATATAAACCGCTACCAGAATAACACAGGCAAACTCTCTGGGTAAATAATATGGACGGAAACTCACAGCTAACAGTTCGATGTCTCTTGTGCAGATCTTCTCCTTGACAGTGACGTGTCCTGGATGGCACCAACGCTGATTGACCAGCACTGCAATTCCGCCTCCCTTTAGCTTCCCGCTGAGCTGTTTATTTCGGTCTGCACGGACCGTCTTGAAGCCGTGTACAGACACATTACAGTCCGGGATGTGTTCATGCAGCCATGTCTCGGTAAAACACATAATACTGCCCTCTCTGTACTCTTTCTGAGACCTAGTTAGCACTTCAAGCTCGTCCATCTTGTTAGCTTGCGATCTTACATTACCCATCACAACAGTTGGAAGAAACGGTTTAAATCTCCACGTTCTCCTCTCTACCATACCCCTGCCCTGCATCCTCTTCTCTTTTTCCTTAACTCCACTGGGATTTGACGTGTTATTTTGCTAATAATCTTGATTTGGGAGAGTTTTAACAGTTGATCCCTGTGGTAAACAAATTTTCCATTGCTATGGATACACATCATAAGAAGTAGTGAAAAAAGCCAAATATATGAAGAAAAAATCTCCTGAATTGCACAGCCTTCAAACCAGCATAAAAAATCATCCCAGAAAAACCTAATCTGACAAGTAATGTCAATAAA
Source organism: Atherinomorus stipes (assembly GCA_023101725.1). NCBI lineage: Eukaryota > Metazoa > Chordata > Actinopteri > Atheriniformes > Atherinidae > Atherinomorus > Atherinomorus stipes. The sequence goes on from JALJCO010011775.1 coordinate 9,526, forward strand.
GAAGACCACTATATTTGAAAAAACTCAAAAGCTAAGAAAGAGCTGTTACAAACTGCAGCCACCCAGCAGCGCATTCCAGAACTTTACATGTGTTTACTTCTGTTACGAAAAATGATCATTGACCATAGGGTAGGGCATCTCATAGGGCAGCCTGAGATTAAAACAGAAAGGTTCTGTGTGGACGATTTTGGGTCATAATCAGAAATTACGTTGAGGTTAAATTTCAGAAAGTGTCCCAGTTTACCCATACTCACCCTATATTTGCAGAGAAATTCTGTTTATTAATGTACACTGTCCCATTTAAATAAAGTGTGATGAACAGGAACGTGTAGGTTTACGCAGAATGGTAGCACTGTGCTGGTGTCACCTGTGTGCTGAGAGGCTGGCCATTACGGAGCCAGCGGACGGAGGGGCGAGGTTTCCCAGCAGCCAGGCAGCTCCAGCGAAGCTCGGAGCTGATCTCCACCTCGGAATCACTCATCACCTGCAGCCACTCTGGCTGAGCTGCGGAGGTTCGGGGGAAGAGTGGAGAAAAATGGTATGAAGATCAAATTAACCCCAGTTCATTTAACACAAAAGCTTTGCCGCAGCTGTCTTTTGGTCACCTTGCACATTAATGCGGCCTTGGTACGTGTCACTTCCCTCCGAGTTGTAGGCTTCACACTCATACGTCCCCTCATCATCAAAGGAGAGCTCCGGCAGGGAGAGCGTGGGACCTTCCAGAGAGGAACCCACCTTGGACGGCATTAAACCATCCACCTTTCTCCACCGAAGTTTGGGGACTGGACTGTGAGATGAGTCAGAAAAGTGAAGTCAAGAGATAAGAAGTTTGCTAGCAGCAGTCATCAAGCTAACAGCTGCCCCAAAGTAAAGACTAATTAAAAGCCAGGGAGGTATTAAAGGTGCAGTCCTGACTTACAGATTTCTGAGGTGGCAACTTACTTTCCATAAGCAAAGCACTCCAGCAGGGCGTTGTGTCCAGCGAGGCCGTACGTCTCTGCTGGGAAGCGAACTTTAATGCTTGGTGCAGACTTCCTGGGATTTGCTGTACAGAAAAGGAAGTGTGGAAGTTAGTGGACTGGTTTGTGTTTCAGGAAGCAGGATGGACATGATCACATAAGGACGTTCCATCATCTGCTTATTTACTCAGAAATCTGACCAAGAAACTCATGTTCACAGCATGGTGGTAAGTTCCATCTGTCCATCTGTACATCCATCCATCCATGATCCATCTGTACATCCATCCATCCATGCATCCATCTGTACATCCATCCATCCATTTATCCATCCGTACATCCATCCATCCATCCATCTGTCCATCCACACACACTCTCACGCTGTGTCCGAATCTACACCCTATTCCCTTCATAGATCACGCCATTCTGCAGGGGTGTCCGAATGTCCAGAGAAAAAAAAAAGGAGTGCTCTCCCAAAATTACCCACAATGCATCTTGAAAACTAGTGAGCATCGATGGTCCCTGACAGGTCAACATAGACCACAATGCATGTCAGGAGTGGTGAATGGCGCGAGGTGTTGGACACATCAAGAGAGAAAAAGAGAAAAATACAACAGAGAAGGGATTAAAGGAGTAATACACCCAGATGGTCCTTCATCTCCTCCTCATCCTCATGCTGAGCAAGACTCTGGAGCACTTTTTTTAATATCTCAAATGCAGCCTGGGATCCGGGGGGGGGGGGGGGGGGGGGTGTTCATTACCCACCAACTTTAATCTAATAGAGTTCAGCGGCGCTCAAATATGTTCCAGTTTGTTTCAAATGTGTTTCAAATGTTTCAAATATGTATCTACTCAATAATGTTCCAGTAAATTCTGGATGCAACCCACTCAGGACACTTGGATTACATTGGATGAGCAGTATGGAGGAATATTGACAAGTTTTTGTGGACTTTTATGGACCTTTTTGGTTCAGTCGCCGGTGAACTCCATTTTATGAAAGTTGAGGGAAAACGAACCTCCTCCCCCCCGGGCTGCATTTGAGATATTAAAAAAAGTACTCCAGAGCTCTCGCATGAGGATGAGGAGAAGATGAAGGACCATCATTCTGTGGGTGTACTATTCCTTTAAAAACAACATAAGTAAATAAAATATCTTGACTTAAAATTACATATTTAATTTGGAATGATGTCTTTTTGTGCATCGTGTCACTGTGGTTGCCACAGTGACAGCTGCTAATCACGTGATTTGCAGCAAGGAAAAAGTTGTCAGCTTTGTGTCCAAATCACAGGCAGAATGAGGGCACTAGATTGTGTGCTCTCCAGTGCATGAGGGGTCAGGAGGACATTCGGACACAGCCTTGATCTGGAGTTATTCCAGCTGTGAAGAGGAACGTCCTGTGCTCAGATTCTGGTGTTTTCAGTGGTCTGAGTCATGCTCTGCCTCCATCGGCAACCTGCATCTGTTGGAAGGAGGTGGCGTCATCGTACCATCCGGTAGCACGGTGAGGGGGAGGGGCTTGCTGAAGGTGCTTTTGGTGCTGATGTCCAGATTAATGGTGGTGAAACAAAAATAGTTCCCGGTGTCGTTGGGTTCGGCTTTGGCCACGTACAAGTTCCCGGTGACCTGGGACACAAACCAGCGCTCATCGTCCTTCCTGATGAAGGTGGGGAACTCGTTGATCAGCCAGCGGTACGACAGAGCTGAGGAGGAGGACAAATCATCACGGTCAGGCTCACGTCTGCTGATGTAGAAGCCCCCACCCCTTCCAAAGCATCGTCTCTAACATGACCTGCAGACAATCTGGAATGGGGGTACCTGGGTAATGTGGTGGGGGCTGACAGGCCAGAAAGGTTCCTGCACCTTCGTACACTGTCTGAGGACTTCGGCTCTCTGGAGGGAAGTCGTGGAGATCTGGAGGGACAAGTGGAGGACATGATCAGGAACCAAACAGAGAAGCAGGGGGGTCTAGATGTTCCTCACTCACAGCCAAACTTCAGGCTCGCTGCTCTGCTGATGATGGTCCCGCAGCGGTTGATGGCGAGACACTGGTACGATCCGGCGTCTGCAGAAGGCTCAGGGCTGCTGATCACCAGCGTACCGGCTACCAACGTGTACCGGTCCGAGCCCAGCGGGACCTCGGTGCCATTCAGAAGCCACCTGCAGGGACAGGACATTCAAGCTCCCAGCTGTGAGGGGACAGATGTCCCCTGGACTCAACCTTCACTCTATTAACCCTTAAAACCCCACCAGCACTCCGAGCACTGTCACTTATAGGTAAAAGATATTTTTCTTTTTACAACCTGGACCTTATTTCTAGGGGTTTATACTGTACGTGTATTAACTCAACGGTAAAGTTTCTGCATCACTTTGAGTCCTTTGGAAGATATTACGTTGGGTGAATCCCATTTCACCCCTTGTCCCCTCCGCTCCGTTTTGCACGTTCATGTGTAGGGGTGTCCCAATACCTGTTAGGATGGAGGGGAAGGGCTAAGTGGTAGGGCTATATGCCCCTTCAAACAAAGATTTTTCAGAGGGGTATGAAAATCACCGGCAAGATGGCTGCTACCGAGTGCAAAAACATCCACAAATATAAAAATGTTCTCCATAGAGAAAGTCTAAAAAGTATGAAAACCATTTTATTGTCTAGTTTAATGCTGTTTAAATGTTTAACATTCATTTTCTTGGTAAATACACATGAAATCACTAGTACTACACTGACACTTCAGTTACATAAATGCTAGCAGGCTGAAAACCAGCGGTGCTCTGCAGCAGCCTGATGGACAGCTAATTTCTCCTGATTTACACTGATAGTTCAGCGCACATGTGTTTCCACACAAGCTGGTGGATCACTGATGATGTATGTGTGATTGTTGAAGGGGTGTCCCAATTTGTAGGGGTTGACTTTCAGGCTGACCCCTTGTAGCTTCGTTTTAAGTGGCAAGGGCCAAGGGGAAGGGGAAGGGGTATAAAAGAGAATTGTGGTTGGGCCGTTGAGTCATGCTTCAGCGTACATCCATATAATAGGAGAGGCGGGGCAGCCTCTCTGGGATGATAACTAATATTGCTGGACGACATATTGTCCCACATATTATTGACGATAAACAATATTATTGTTGACTTTACCGAGACCAAAATAACCACGTATGTAATGTTAATATATCATAATAATGGAAGTACATCCTTTCAAATGCAACAACTAAACTTTTATTTTACACTGGAATGTCCAGAACCAGAACTTTTAACTATACTAAATAAGTAAACAAAAAACAATAAAAAATTCAATTAAAAAAGGACTCAGAACCTGTCTGTCAGACCCCCCCAGGAAACTAGACCCTGTTTCTCCAAAACAATAAATACAATGGCCTATCCAGTCTCAACAAACAAAACTGCATTTTAATAATAATAATAATGATTATGATGATGTGTTGACTGTAGAGCCAACGGCTCTACATCTCGGGGTGCAGTTTTTTGTTTGTTTGTTTGCCCCTCCCAGCTGAGAAAACTCAACTGGGTGACTGACTTTGAAATGGCAATACAAGCTTATTGTGTTTTTGTTTTGGTTTTTGGGGGCTCTCTGGAGCCAGGCCTGGAGGTGGGGCACGGAGGTGAGCGCCTGGTGGCCGGGCTTCTGCTCATGGGGCCTGGGCCCATGTCAGCCCAAAAGGACGACATGGGCCCCCCTTGTGGGGGACAGGTATCGGCAGGCCAAGTGGAGCACGGTTCTGCTGGTCGCTGAGGCAAAAACTTGGACATGGGAGGAGTTTGGTGAGGCCAGGGAGAACGACTTCTGGACGGTTTTGAGGAGATTCTGGTCCACCATCCAGCAGCTCAGGAGGGGGAAGTAGTGCACCATCAACACTGTGTACAGTGGGGATGGGGGGCTGCTGATCTCGACTCGGGGTCGAGGGTCGGTGGAAGGAATACTTTGTTCACCTCCTCAATCCCACCAACACTTCCTCTGAGGAGGAAGCAGAGTTTGGGGACTCGGGTGGACTCTTCTGTCACCGGGGCTGAGGTCGCAGAGGTTGTCAAAAAGCTCCTTGGTGGCCGGGCCTCGGGGGTGGATGAGATCCGCCCGGAGTTCCTCAAGACTCTGGATGCTGTGGGGCTGTCTTGGCTGACACGCCTCTGCAGCATTGCGTGGACATCGGGGGCAGTACCTCTGGACTGGCAGACTGGGGTGGTGGTCCCCCTTTTCAAAAATGGGGATCGGAGGGTGTGTTCCAACTTCAGGGGGATCATACTTCTCAGCCTTCCTGGTAAAGTCTATTCAGGGGTCCTGGAGAGGGGGGTCCGTCGGATAGTCGAACCTCGGATTAAGGAGGAGCAGTGTGGTTTTTGTCCTGGTCGTGGAACAGTGGACCAGCTCTGCACCCTCTGCAGGATCCTGGAGGGGGCATGGGAGTTCGCCCAACCAGTCTACATGTGCTTTGTGGACTTGGAGAAGGCGTTCGATCGTGTCCCCTCGGGATTCCTGTGGGAGGCTGCTCCGGGAGTACGGAGTGCCGGACCCCTTCTTCAAGCTGTCCGGTCCCTGTACGACCGGTGCCAGAGCTTGGTCTGCATTTCCGGATGTGGGTCAAATCCATTTCTGGTGAGAGTTGGACTCTGCCAGGGCTGCCCTTTATCGCCGATCCTGTTCATAACCTTTATGGACAGGATTTCTAGGCGCAGCCGAGGTGTTGAGGGGATCCAGTTTGGTGACCTCAGGATCGAGTCCCTGCTGTTCCCAGATGATGTGGTTCTGTTCGTGTCATCAGGCTGTGATCTCCAACTCTCGCTGGAACGATTTGCAGCCGAGTGTGTGAAGCGGCCGACACCATGGTCCTCACCCAGAACTTATATTCCGGCTCTTGGCGAGTGCAGACGTTCCTCTCTCTGCTTCCTCCCTGCCCTCTTTGCCCGCCTGCATCTTTGTCCTGTCACATCTCGGAGCCTCTCTCTGCATTTTCCTCCTAAATCCTAAAACTTCAACCATGGATCTGGTCGGCTGGTCTCTCAACGCAACGGATCAGTTCTTTTCTACCCAGAGACAAGGTACAGGGGCGGCATCTTGACCGGATGGTACGTTCCCAGCACGTCATACTAAAGACCTGTACACATTTGGATTTATGATAACTGGGTTCCTGCTGACTGGAGCTGTCAGGTACCTGGTTTATTGGGAAAGTCTGAAGCTGACTGCAGCTGTTGGCAGGCTGCTGTTCAAGCTGTTACTTCGAGCCATCAACACTCAGACTCAAACTTTGTGCAGGTTGACTCGCACCCTGTGGGGAAAACTGGGGACGATGTCTGACAGCATAAAGGATGTTGGGTACCACCAGGAGCAGTTGGAGACTCGGATTGGGGATAATTAACACAAATTTGGCTGATTTGGACGCCATTGTGAGACCTGCTGAAGACTTTACAGGCAGACAGAAACATGCTTCTGCCTGGACCCAAACTATCTCTCTTATCTCAATCTGGTCTCCGGGAACGGCCTTGCAGCTGCTTCTTATCAAAACATGGCCTTGGTGGAATCTGGAGAGGAAGGTTCTGGACATGATGATGAAGACACTTGCTGTCCAACTTTCCACCAATCAGAGAGCTTAAATTGACGGTAACGTCCAATCAGGAGCAGCCAAAGATCAACAAGTGAGCAGAAAGTTCTATGTGTGTCTGAAAAGAAGAAAATGATGATTCTCTATGGCTGGAATAAATAAAAGAAGAACTTTCTGATGAGATGGAGTTGGTTTGTGAGGATAGAAGGTAAATAGTAACAGAAATAACTGGAGATGAAGAAACGTGGAAAATACAGGGAGTGCAGAATTATTAGGCAAATGAGTATTTTGACCACTTCATCCTCTGTATGCATGTTGTCTTACTCCAAGCTGTAGAGGCCGAAAGCCTACTACCAATTAAGCATATCAGGTGATCAGCATCTCTGTAATGAGAAGGGGTGTGGTCTAATGACATCAACACCCTATATCAGGTTTATTAGGCAAACAGAATTATTAGGCCACTTCCTTTCCTTTGGCAAAATGGCTCAGAAGAGGGACTTGACAGGCTCCAAAAAGTAAAAAATAGTGAGATATCTTGCAGAGGGATGCAGCACTCTTAAAATTGCCAAGCTTCTGAAGCGTGATCATCCAACAATCAAGCGTTTCATTCAAAATAGTCAACAGGGTCGCAGGAAATGTGTGGAAAAACCAAGGCGCAAAATAACTGCCCATGAACTGAGAAAAGTCAAGCGTGCAGCTGCCAAGATGCCACTTGCCAGTAGTTTTGCCATATTTCAGGGCTGCAACATCACTGGAGTGTCCAAAAGCACAAGGTGTGCAATACTCAGAGACATGGCCAAGGTAAGAAAGGCTGAAAAACCACCACCACTGAACAAGACACACAAGCTGAAACATCAAGACTGGGCCAAGAAATATCTCAAGACTGATTTTTCTAAGGTTTTATGGACTGATGAAACGAGAGTGAGTCTTGATGGTCCAGATGGATGGAACCATGGCTGGATCAGTAAAGGGCAGAGAGCTCCAGTCCCACTCAGACGCCAGCAAGGTGGAGGTGGGGTACTGGTATGGGCCAGATGGATGGGCCCGTGGCTGGATCGGTAAAGGCCAGAGAGCTCCAGTCCCACTCAGACGCCAGCAAGGTGGAGGTGGGGTACTGGTATGGGCCAGATGGATGGGCCCGTGGCTGGATCGGTAAAGGCCAGAGAGCTCCAGTCCCACTCAGACGCCAGCAAGGTGGAGGTGGGGTACTGGTATGGGCCAGATGGATGGGCCCGTGGCTGGATCGGTAAAGGCCAGAGAGCTTCAGTCCGACTCAGACGCCAGCAAGGTGGAGGTGGGGTACTGGTATGGGCTGGTATCATCAAAGATGAGCTTGTGGGGCCTTTTCGGGTTGAGGATAGAGTCAAGCTCAACTCCCAGTCCTACTGCCAGTTTCTGGAAGACACCTTCTTTAAGCAGTGGTACAGGAAGAAGTCCGCATCCTTCAAGAAAAACCTGATTTTCATGCAGGACAATGCTCCATCACACGCATCCAAGTACTCCACAGCATGGCTGCAAGAAAGAGTCTAAAAAGAAGAAAAACTAATGACATGGCCTCCTTGTTCACCTGATCTGAACCCCATAGAGAACCTATGGTCCCTCATCAAATGTGAGATTTACAAGGAGGGAAAACAGTCCACCTCTCTGAACAGTGTCTGGGAGGCTGTGGTTGCTGCTGCCGCAATGTTGATGGTGAAGAGATCAAAACACTGACAGGATCCATGGATGGCAGGCTTTGGAGTGTCCTTGCAAAGAAAGGTGGCTATATTGGTCACTGATTTGTTTTTGTTTTGTTTTTGAATGTCAGAAATGTTTATTTGTGAATGTTGAGCTGTTATATTGGTTTCCCTGGTGAAAATAAATAACTGAAATGGGTATTTGTTTATTGTTAAGTTGTCTAATAATTATGTTTGCCTAATAAACCTGATATAGGGTGTTAATGTAATTAGACCACACCCCTCCTCATTACAGAGATGCAGATCACCTGATATGCTTAATTGGTAGTAGGCTTTCGGCCTCTACAGCTTGGAGTAAGACAACATGCATACAGAGGATGATGTGGTCAAAATACTCATTTGCCTAATAATTCTGCACTCCCTGTAGTGTGAATGCTTGTCTTGCTCTCTGTGTTGGTCCTATAACAGACTGGAGACCTGTCCAGGTGAAGCCTGTGAGTCCAGATTTATCTTTCCGTTAGTTATCAGGGTCGCATGTTCACAATGCACGCTTCCGTAGTACAGCTGAGAAGATCAGCTGCTACCCAGACAACAACAAAAACACAATTAGAGAAACTCTGAACTCGCAGGACAATAGTACTCGTTCATTCCTTCATTCTACTTAAAGTATTGCTGAAATCAAGGAGTTTTACAGATAACAGATAATGTCTTACATAGAGGCTGCCCCGTCTCTGCCATGATACCGGATGTACACTGAAGGGCGACTCGGTGTAATATCTTCTGAAGGACACAAAGGGATGCAGAAACTTTACCCGTGAGTAAATGCACATATAAACTCCTAGAAATAAGGTCCATGTTGAAAAAAAGAAACTTATCCTTCAAACTCCTCATCACATCATGGTTTCCGCACGCAAGCTGTTGCATCAGCCACAATACTTAAATCTGTCATGGAGTCTGCGTCTCTGAAGAAGCTTGTCTGATTAATCCAGCACAGCAAAACCTGTCTGCACCAAGTTAGTAAACTGGGCTTGATCATTGCAGCAGCAGGCTCACAGCCTCCATCCTACCTGTGCAACATGCCGTGACAAAATCAGTTTAGTGTCGGACAACATTCTTTTTTTTTTCTCATTAAATTATTCCATCATTAAGTTTCTCTCTGTGTACCAGACACTCCGACACCATAGAGAATAAAAACAGATGGATTTTGCTTTAATATGTTAGTTAAAAGTTATATGTTGAGAATGACAAATAAATCTGGTATTGCCATATAAACACACACAAAAGTAACAAAAACTGGTACCGATGGGTACCGGTACCGACTTGCGGGTACTGGAAGTTGGTACAGTATCAATTCAAATGTGAACGGTACCCATCCCTGCTGTAGACCACACCTGTCATTTCTGGATGGTACTCACCTGTATGAAGCAGCTGGACTGGCTCGGGCCTGGCAGCTGAGGGTCACCTTGCCTTCAGTCAGGCCTTCTGGATAAATTAAGCTGCTTGGCTGTTCTTCGAACACAGGTCCGCTGTCATGACCTGACACACACACATCTCCACCTGAAACCATTGAAAAGAGAAACGTTGCATAAGGAAGTGTATTTGTGGTTTACTTGGCCCTGAGACATCTGGCATGGCTCTGTGGTGGCGCTGCACATGCACGTCTACTTGTTACTGCATTTCTCCACCACACGGGAGCAGCGTTTAGAATATAACTGAAATGTAGAGCCACTTTTGCTTAGTTTGTCTTGTTGTTGGTTCCAACTGAGCCAACTGATTGTGCCGACTGCCCACGGCTAGCGCCGACAGTTCAGACTACGCACGACTGGAAGTCATGGACGAAATGTGTCCCCAGCTTAGCATGTCTTGATTCTGACACTTCTGCAGTGATCTCACATCTCAGCTGTCTTTGACACCAAAATTAAACATACAGCCCTCGTACTTTATTTATTTTGATGTCGTTTCAGACAGACGGCAGAAAAACATTTAGATCAAGAAGAAGTTAACTCACTGGCTGCCAATCACGCGTTTCCACGTTAATTAGTTTTAGTCTGGCGGAGCTTGTCAGAGAGAACCAAGTGCTGATCATCGTTATTTCGGTAGTTTTCATCTAATCCAGCAGATGGCGGTGTCAGACAAGCTTAAAAAAACCTACCAGGAAGTGATGCGCTTCTATGATGCTTCCTGTGTTACCTTGCTAACAGCTGTTAGCTCAAGAAGTATGCTGGATTCTGTTGCGAGGGTGAGAGAACATGGCGACCTGTCGTAATCGAAGCAGCTTAGGAGGTGGATGAAGGAGGAAAAATTGTGGAAAAAGTGATCGGCGACAGACAGACACGATCGATCGAAGACACATCCAGAGATGGAAATACAGCAGTGAAGTGCGGCAGCTGAAAGTGAAAGTAAGTCAACAGCATGCGGTTGTTTCCTGCGGGGGGTGGGGTGGGGGGTGGGGGGGTGGGAGGGGGAGTAGAGAGACGTTTCTGCTCTATGTTTCTACCAAAAATTATGTTGTGAATCAAACTTGTGGCTTATTTAGCTTGTAAATAATTATTTTGCCACCAAAACTCTTTTCTCAGTGTTGTATTTGTTGTTTCATAGAAGTAAACAGCTGTTCAGATGATGAAGGTGTCACTAAAGTAAAAAAATATTGGCATCAAAGACACTTTTCCACTTGAAGCGGACCTCAGCATTCAAAGCTAGTTTTCTCAGCTTTTCGGTCAGAAACAGGCATTTTTGCTGCAACAAAGCCATGTTCTACTGCAGATTACTAAATAATGGAAAAATCTAGAAACAAATGTTTTTTTCTGATAAAAGAAGAGAGTCTAAGCTTTCCTTTGGTACATTCAGTGTTTGTATTGGCATAGTACACAATATTCTGTGGATCTCCCAAAATCAGTGAAAATGCTTAAAAATCCTGGCAATATGGAGCTCTGCTCGGAAAAGGTCTGGCAGTCAATGAGTTAACCAGAGTTCAAGTGCAACTTACCAAGAGTTGCCTTCAGAACCACGGAGCTGAGGACAAGCAGACCCAGGAAAACTTCCATCATCTGGACCCGGCTTTACTGCTCACAGGAGGAAGAGTTGTCGTCCAGTCTGTGCCTGTTCAGAAGATAAGATGATGCTGATGAGAACTTCAGTTGTTATTTCACAATGCTGAGGCCGACTTTCACTTCACCAAACACACCAAGGCTGGAGCACAGAAGACATCTGGGGCCTGTACGACGAAGCTGGATTAACATACCCGGGATTTCTCTCTGTTACCTGGTTGACTTAACCAGACATCCCCAGTCTTGATAAATGGTACTATGAAGCTGGTTACCAACTCGGTAACTCAACCCAGGGTTTTCCAATCTTAATCAGTGCGCGCTCACATAAAAGGGGTGGCATTGGAAGCATCTGACCAATCACAGACATGGAGAAACAGAGAGTGACATATTTCACCATGGAGGAGCAGACAATTAATCTGACTCCGCCAGATGGATTTGCTCTCTCATATCCATCTGGGAACAGTGGCAGATTGGCCATTGGGAGCACCAGGACATTTCCCGGTGGCCTGGCCGCCAAACTGGCCTGGCTTGTCGGTCCAGTTTGAGCTTTAAATAAATGCCGTCATGCCTGCTGTCCCGTTGAAGCTCATGAAACTCACAGACGCAGGCAGAGATGTTGAACTCTGAGTGTTTTGCGTTAATTTGGTGGAGGTGGCCTGGGATGGTATCAAATTCCCGGCCTGAATTATTGTCCCAGTCCACCCCTGTCTGGGAATCATCCAGTGTAGTTTTGGGAAGGGGTGAAAATACTGGTTAGCTGATTGGATAAGGCATCTGTCTATCACCACCTATGTTGGTGATAGACGGGACAAATCAACCAATCAGATCAACGAAGCATATAACATACTAACAGAGCGATGACGAAAACACAACCACAAGCCAGGCTACGGCTCGTTAGCTCAGCAAACAAGAAACATGTCGGCAGTAATTCCGATAAGACTTGAGCGATAGCCACGCTGACGCTAGTTTTATCCGCTGAAGCCGCCATGTTGTTTAGACTGAACAGTCGCTTCTCATTGCGTCACACCTCAACGCAATGAGGTGTGACGCAATGATTGGGCGTCCGTTTGGTAAACTGCTCCAAATTTTCTTCAACAGAAAGTAGCCAGACTGATCTGCGAGTGAAATCCTGAAGCTCGCGGGATCAGGATAGTCTCATGAGGCTAGGAGACAATGACACTTAAGAAATATGAAGAATTTAGGAACATCATCCAGGCCAGAAGCAACACAGTCACTGCAGCAAAAGCAGGAAGGAATGCTGACAGAAAATTGCTGTCTCTGTTAACACAAAAGTCTGTGCGATTGTCCAATCATGGGACAATATCGGACTGGTCACTGTCACTTCATCAGGCTACATTGCTTCCGCAGTGTATTTCCTTCTCATACTGTACATATAGATGTTTCAGGCTCATGTCGTGCACCTATTGTAACTCTTCACCATGACGGCATGGGTGGGTGTGCACTCCGTGAGTTCATGTTTTCTGCATATGTGACCTCTTAACCACCTTATTTTTAGATGTATTTCCAGCGGCACACGACGATCATGGGAACAAGTAAAGAACAAAATTGACAAAAATATAATCAGCGTCACCAACAGTGTGCATGAAACTACCTGTGAATGAATGAATGAATGAATGACCTTTACTGAGTGGGATTTTAACACCATGAGCATAATTCAGCAACAAAAATTAAGTTATTCAGCTACATCAGTACAGCACTAATATTTGCTTTCAATCAAGGTGAGGTGTTGGTCTATATCAAAATTAATTTATTTAGTCTATTAACCTCAGTGCGATGCAGAACGTCTGTGGAGTCATTGCCCGGCTGTGATGCGCCACATTTGTGATGTACAGTATGGCTCCAACAGCTGACAGATGTAACGGAGTCCAGCAGAGGAAAACCTGCATCTTTCATATAAAATGTCATCTGGCAGATCAAAAGGGTTGTACCATCTCTGAATATTCTCTCACTTCTAAGAACTCCTCTCATTATCTGCTCCAGCAGCGACAGGATTTTCTAAAAGTGGGTATGGACCAAATATCATATCACGATCAAGCGGCAACCTCCGGTGGCCAGCAGTGATGCAAACCCGGAAATGGACATTTTCTGTAATATTGCCTTCATCCGCTAGGGAGCTGGCTCCAAGAGCGAGCAAATCTCCATAGACTCCCATGTTAAAAACGCCAACTTCACAGCAGAAATAAACAGGTTTACAGCCTGGTTCAAAAAATCATTTTAGGTTTATTAGGTCAAGTTTACCTTCATGTCAACTGTGAGGGGGGTGAATTTTTTTATAACTCATTCGTTTAGATGTTATTTATTCTTCAAATTACATATAATTAAGGGCGTGTCCTTATGATTGACATGCGGCAGACCGGAAGCTCCACCTGCAGACCGGAGGCTCCTAGTTAGCTCCTTCTTTGCTCTTAATAAGGTCTCAGTTTGTTACAGAGTCGCACAACGGCGGTGTTTAGTCAGCGAATTGCAAGTCTAAGCATGTCTTACCTTAACCATGCCGCTTAGGGGGCTTATCTTTGTTAGCTCCTCTTAGTTTCGTGTTAGCTCAGTTAGCGTTTAGCCCAGAGTACGTCAGCTGTCAATCATTTGTCCCGCGGCCGCGCTGTGCCCATTTTAGTATTTTCCTGGAGTGACGACGTACGTGACACCGCAAGATGGCGACGGTAAGACACGCCCAACTGGCTTCACATTTCTCTATTCAGAAGAGACCGGAAGCTACGTCCAGTAATTATATACAGTCTATGATCACGATATACTTTTTTTTAGATGACGATATATCGATGTATCCCGATATTTTTACCCTAATTTGTCTGAATGTTTTTTTAACATTAAAAACCATTTTTTTTAGTATTGAAACATGTTTAGCTTAAATGGTATAGCTCCACTTCAATGATAGAATTCACAGAAAGCTGGTAAGAAATGTTTGTTTGTTTGAAATAATTAAGGATAGTTGGCTGAACATTTATTTCTTTGTAGGAGTCTTGGGGAGGGTCGTCTTCCAGACCAATTTGATCAGATTTAATTACATAATCAGGTGACACTTTTGTGAGAACTTACCACAAGGTGTCGCTGTAGAGCAACTACTTGTGCCTCCATCAGTGGTAATGACTGTTTTGTACCAAGAAAGATGTAAGACTTCATTTTTTCAACCCATAAATAAACAGTAAATGAATGAATGAATAGCCTGCCTGCCACATAATGTCACACACTTTTTTTTTCAGACTTCCAACAAATTAAACTCTTAGAAATATTTTCTTTGTGCAAGAAAGCAGTTATGTTGTGAAAATAACAGACATGAAAAGCATATGTTATTGCTATGAAAATCGGAGGGTTTTCTCCAAGCATAACATCGCGGTGTATTTTAAACCTCAAAACACCCTGAGACAATGTTTGGTCCACCCAAAGGACCAGGCTCCAAAACATCAGAGGAGCAACCTGGTGTATGCAGTGAAATGCACAGAGGAATGCAAAGAGCTCTACATTGGGGAAACTAAACAACCACTCAGCAAACGCATGTCTCAACACAGGAGGGGAAATTCTTCGGGACAGGACTCGGCGGTTTACACCTATCTACAAGAACAGCAGCACAGTTTTAAGGATCAAGATGTCCACATTCTGGACAGAGAGGATGGCTGGTTTGAGAGAGGGGTCAAAGAGGCCATCTGTGTGAAAGTAGAACGACCCTCTTTAAATAGAGGGGGGGGCCTAAGACATCATCTGTCCTCATCCTATGATGCTGTTTTAAGAACATTACCCCAGCGCTTAACAGACCGACCAACTAGCTCCACCTCACAGCCAAGGGGAGGGGCATCTGTTTGGGCTGTTGGGACACCATCTTCTCTGGCACAATTGGACCAACATGCATCATATGACCTGGTCGCGTGATGCATGTTGGTCCAATTTGGAAAAGCATGGGTCATGTGACCTGAGTCATGTGGTGTATGAATGCCAGTGCTATTTCCTGTTCACCAAACAACTGAGGAAGGTGTTTGGATGAACACCGAAACGTCTTGTTTTTAAAGTTTTTAAAGTCCAGTGTTTTAAATAAAACCTTTTTGAAATCTCTGAGGAATGTTTCCAGTACCTTGTTGAATCTATGCCACCAAGGATTAAGGCAGTTCTGAAGGTGAAAGGGGGTCCAACCCGGTACTAGCAAGGTGTACCTAATAAAGTGGCCGGTGAGTGTATATCAATTTAAAATATAAAGAACTGCCAAACGAAAGAGGAACAGATTTAAAATCATCAAAGACAGAAAGTTTCCACTATCGGCAGTGAAAAAATGGCAGCAGGCAAAATCCTTATCCCTTTCAGGCTTTCGTTGTGTCCCTGCACATCCGAGAGTAGCCTGTCAGCTGACCCGAGCATTCAGAGAGAGAGATGCAGCAACTCGGAGAGGTATGGTGGGGTGAGAGCGGTTTGCAAACCAGCCCAGCACTGAGGTAGAGGATGCTGTGACCTTCGTCATGTCCCTGTCCCACCAGGAGAAGCTCCATGAGGACCATGAGGGGAGGAGGAGGACTGGAACTTCTGGACAGACCTGCAGTATTTCCCCATGAAATACAGGGAAGCATCAGTTCAGTGTAACAAAAACATGATTAACCAATGAATCCTTCCAGAAGGCAGGAACTTAAAGATAACTATGTTTTTTTTTTCCAACCTGGACCTTGTTTACGCGTCAAGCACGCATGCAACCTTTAGATTGCAGAGAACCCCCCCCCCAATAACTAACAGACAGTTAACTCTGAACTCTCAGGACAATCGTACTCGTTCGTTCGTTCAGTCTACTAAAGCATTGGTGATCACTCTGATGATGCTTTAAATGTGGAAACAAGTCGTTGTGTTGCCACGTGAAGTAGCAATGTTTGCTAAAAGTTCAGAACGATACCTGATGCTGTTCTTTGTCATTTTCCCAGAAACCAAAATCGTCCCACACAGCTGATGTGCTGTTTTCCTTTGGAACTTGGAAATCTGCAGAAGTGTCATTTTCAGTAACGGTGCTGAGCCTGACGTTGTTGCTCTTGTAATTTCATGGAGCTGATTCTGAATACACATCCTTCAGCAGCTTACTGCTTACTTCACATGACCAGACAATGTGGGAAAATTGCATGATGGCGCAATTACAAAATTGCGCTAATTAAAATTGCGATTTAATTGCAAATGTGATTAATTGTTCAGCTCTACTCTGGATTAATGCCGGAAAAACTGAAGAACTGGTGATGGACCTCCATCCGCATAAAATCCCCCCATCATCTCGATGGTAGACTCATCCAGGTACCCGAACAAGAACCTGGACTGGACGACTTCACCGTGGCAACAGAGAGAAGGAAAGAGAACTTCTGAAACAGAACGGCTCTGTCATGGGCCGCAGCACATATCCATGTTTAAACCTATCTATGTCTTTATCCAATCAGACTCTCACTTCTACAGCATTTTGCACAGTACTTCATAACTGTGATACCAGCAGGACCTGGACTACTGAGCTAGGTTTTCTCTTACTGAGGTTCCTTCAGGGTAACTCTGGGTTTTCCATCCTACCATGCTGCTTCACCTCTTATCAGTGTAAATCACCATGGTAACTGATGTATGCCTAACCTGCTCCAGAGGAGTTTAGTTTTGGATCAGAGATCAGTCACCACCTCCTGACCAATCAGATCTTTTGAAAAATGTCCTGCTCATTCGGTCTAACATCCTGTAGGTGTCGGTGAGCGGTTCCTAAGTTGATAGATTTGATAGATGCTTTTAGTCCCCGATTACGACCTACAAGGATAGATTTTTATCAGATGCTCAGATTTTTAACTGATGGAGACACATGTTGCAGATGGAATGCTGAAAAGTAGGATTTAGTCATTTATTCTTGACTTGTTCCAAGTATGTTTAGCTTCACTAGAGATGCATCTGAAATGATGAGCTTGGTAATAGTCGTAATGGTTGCACATGAGAAAACTACTGCGGTCAG
>JALJCO010011776.1:0-10848 GCA_023101725.1 Atherinomorus stipes
CGTTGTTGGGAAGTCTCCAGAGATCGCCATGAATGAGTTTGGATGCTGTGTTTGTAGTTTTAGCCACGCCGGAGCTGATGACATCACAGGCTGTCTCTGGTGCGGTACCTGGTATTATATAAACTACTACCAGAATAACACAGGCAAACTCTCTGGGTAAATAATATGGACGAAAACTCACAGCTAACAGTTTGATGTCTCTTGTGCAGATCTTCTCCTTGACAGTGATGTGTCCTGGATGGCACCAGCGCTGACTGACCAGCACTGCAATTCTGCCTCCCTTTAGCTTCCCGCTGAGCTGTTTATTTCGGTCTGCACGGACCGTATTGAAGCCGTGTACAGACGCATTACAGTCCGGGATGTGTTCGTGCAGCCATGTCTCGGTGAATCAGATAATACTGCACTCTCTGTACTCTTTCTGACAACTAGTTAGCACTTCAAGTTCGTCCATCTTGTTAGCTAGTGATCTCACGTTACCCATCACAACAGTTGGAACAAACGATTTAAATCTCAACCATTTTTTCTCTCTGCCTTACCCATGCCTGCATCCTATCTCTTTCTCTTTACCTCCACTGGGATTTGATGTGTTATTTCGCTAATAATCTTGATTTGGGAGAGGTTTAACAGTTGATCCCTGTGGTAAACAATTTTTCTGTTGCCATGGATACATATCACAACACTTAGTGAAGAAAGCCAAATATATGAAGAAAAATCTGAATTTCACAGCCTTCAAACCAGCATAAAAAATCCTCCCAGAAAAACCTAGTCTGACAAGTAATGTCAATAAGAAAAAAACTAGATTTGAAAAAAACACAAACGCTAAGAGAGAGCTGTTACAAACTGCAGCCACCTAGCAGCGCATTCCAGAACATTTTTTTTTTAAATCAAATAAGTGCTGTAACTGTTCTGGTAAATATTTATTCTTTGCTTTATGCATTATTATCAAAGTCTGAAGCTCAACTAAATCCATTATTTTCAATAAACCAGAAAAAAAAAAAAGTCTGTTTGTATGTTCTCTATACCCTACTTTATACTGTATATCATTCTTATTGCCCTTTTCTGTCACAAAAACAATGGAGTTCTTTTGGAGACCAGAGCTATGGATCTGGAAGGTCAACTAGCCTGTAACACAAAAGGACAAATTTGATAAAAAGAAGTTAGTAACTGTCAAGTAAGATGTGTATGAAGAAGTAAACATATGTGCATATTCATGAGTAAGAGGAAAATCAATAGCCTAATCATTAATCAGATCAGTAGCTGGTGTCAGAATAGATATAACCTCCTGTTACAAGTATGTAGCCACTGCAGCCGTGGTGTTTTTATGAGGTACTCTAGCATGACATTCTGCTGTCTCATCTGCACTCCTTCCTTTGCACTGCCAGCTGTGGGAGCACATCTCTTGCAGAAAAATAAAGCTGTCGTTTGTTGAGTCCTGCTGAAGACATTATGTCCAACATGCCCTTCTGATATTATCATCTGATATCAGCATTGAAATGTGATATTGGAAAATATAACTCTCAGTTTATTCTTTTTACTTTTTTGATGACAACAAAAAATCGTGGCCATGCATCACTAATGCATATAGAACTCAGGCAATGCCATTATATTGTTAATGCCTGTAAATGATCATAAAAATCATAAATAAGAAGGATCAACATGTTTTTGAGGATTTCTTTTACTGCACAGACAATACAGCCAGATGTCAAAATGAACTCCTCTGGCTGAGATAAGGCAGTTTTGGGATCTTTGTTGTTGGGGGAGAATGTAGTAGTCGATAACCTAAAGTGTCCTCTCATGGTAATGTTCACTCATTGGTTCATGTCAATTAGTATGAATTAACATGTAAAAATGAGTTAAATTGCAGGACCAGCCAATATAAGTGTGACTTAATTGTCCAGAAAATATGTTACACATTTAACTCTTTAGTTTTTTCTCTCACTCAAAAAATCAAACATGAGAGATAAAACCTCACACTTATATGCGTAGATCAGTTTTGGCTGGTATTGGATATCAGAAATTGAGTGTTGAACAATATCAGTTCATCGGATTGGTAAACAAAAAAACAGACATCCCTAATCATAATCATAAATCATTTTTGTATTTGTAATATTTTGAGTTTTCACTTTTAAAATGGTATTGCCAACTACTAAATACACAATAAGAATTTCACATGTAATTTTACACAGTTGCGAATTTAGACATTTCTTATTTATGCACGTTTAGATGAAAATGCATGATCGTGTACTTGTGCGCATATGTCCTAACTGACAGTTCTGCTACTCCATACACCTCTCCTCCTGACCTCCATACACCTGGCAGATTGTAATATTGCTCAACTAGAAAGTTCACCGTGTTTTACCGTTGCACTTGCGGTGATTCGCAGTATGAGTTAAACACCTGAGACAGATGAGGCCATTGAAAATATGTAAATGTTCACCTTGGATCAGCCTGTTAACATGCTCTCTCTCATCTGCATTCATCCACCTGCCAGCTCACCTGACACAGCACCAATAAGATCTTTATTGGCTGTCACAGAGTGACCTCTACAGAGGTAATTCAGACAATTATACTCTTTTCCCAGATGTCCTGGTTAATTAATATGAGTTGCATGTGGAGAGTGGTGTAGAGGCTCCCGTTAGATTAGGGCTTCCTAGCTTCTTCCCTGGATTACTACAACTGGCACTTCTCTGTTCTTGAATATAGAGCCCAGTGGGTATGTCTGCATTGTAAAATTAATCTCCCTTCTTTCTTCACTTCCACCTTTTTTTCCTAAGAACATTCTACTGTGGTGTTTCTGACCTACATACAACTGTCAATCAAAGGCGTGGCCATGCCATGTTCTGTTTTTTTGGCAGTTTTTTTCGTGCAGCTTGAGGTTGGTGCTGGCATCTGTTTTTGGCAACATGAAAAGGTGCTAAACACTTCCATATAGAAAGTTAAACCAAGATAACTACATCTACTATCCTCCGTGATAGTGTTCTTTGAAATACTTGAATTTATATAATGAGCCTTTGGAAAATAGTTTTTGAGGATGAGGCAAATGTCTGGAACAGCTCACTGTAAAGAAGCATAACTAAACGAGTTTTCACAGTCCACAGGGTGGACTGAGTTCATAGGGAATCCAATTAGAAGATGACTTTGATGACTCTGTCTTTGTTAATGAAGCTCCTGCTGTGTCGCTCCCATCTGTTGTTTGTACATCCACATAATTAGAAACTTTAGTTAAACACATAATTTATTAATTATGCATGAAACCAAAAATATTCCTCTTTGTAAATAGATTCCTTTTGAAAAAAACAACAACAAATAAATGCAGATCTCCCTTGTACTGTGAAGAAAACTTGCCAGACTGAAGTCTTTTAAACACGCGCTTAAAGATTATGCTTGTTTATTAGAAAATAAATATGAAAAATCCTTCTGTCCTTCATTTTCAGGGTTTTGTTTATTTTGGAAAGTATACAGGACCAAATTATTTTCAGGTTTACTTTTTCATTGTACGCTACTGCAGGATTCCATGTTCAATCTGGAACACCATTCAGAGGTCTATGACCAAAAAATGTAATATTATCATTAAAAACTGGGACTATTGGTGTATAACTAACTTATATTTTATTCTCTTAATATTAACTATTTATATCTACTTTTTGTGAGTCCACATACATATAAGGTGCTATATTTGTGCCACCGTTTTGACTATGGTGTCTCTGAATGAACAAACAACTCTGTGTGTGATGTGAGAACCCTCTTAGCTTTGCAACTGCTGCATCAACTTTGTTTTTACAGGTGCTAGAGCACCGTTTGTCATAAGTTGGCCCTTTAAAGGCACATAGAAAGGGGTAATAGTCGTGATGTTGAGAAGTAGTTTGGTGTAGTGCAGTCATCTCTGCACCTGAGACCACTGGTGCCACTCACAGATGATGGTGACCCCAGAAAGAGTAGCTGCTGTGAAATGTCCGTGGCTAATGGGGATCTAACAGACAAACACACAAAACATTTTTTATGTCTGGGAAAGTTTTAGTCACCATCCATAATACCATAATTTGACACATGAAATAACTAAATCATATTAGTCACCATGTAACAGCTGAATGCTGTGAAGGCATGTTGCATTTCTGAACTTCATCACAGACTAATTATCAATAAATGACTGAAACGTGGTGCTTAAAAATCCCACTGATGACAAAAAAGGTTCACTTTTGTTTAAACTCCTGATGAAACCATTGCAATCACTGAAGTCATGTTAAATATCCTCAAAGTTCATATCTCAGATAACGTGCTAGAATAAAACCTACAGCTGATCCATTTTAAGCCGCTACCCCGATGTGCAGAACATTTTCCATCTACATGAGGAAAAACTCTGGCTGCTCCTCACTGGAGGGACTAGTTCCTTCTCGATCTCACTAATTAACCTAAAATAATCCTAAAGACCTCCATAAACTGGTGTGGATTCCTACACCGGCCGCAGTCAGTTAAAATAGTCATTCAAACAACAAGACACTGAAAAAAGTGAGAATGAACACAAATTTACTAAATTATAATTTAGTGTAATAAAACATTGATTTTAAAATGTGGTTTTAAAATAAAAAAATTGATAATATGTTACGAAGTGCAAGTGCTGGTCTCGCTGCACCCGCCCTAACCCGGGTGTTCTTTAGCGTCTCCACCACTCCACCTCCCGGGGACGGGGTTCAGACGTCACCGATGAGAGAGACATACTCAGTCGTACCATTGATTGGTGGGGTTTTTATTGTGACTGATGCTCCCCAACTAGTGTTAGTGCCACCACAGGTTTCTCTTGTGACTCATATTTACATCATGTACATATCTCTGATCAGATCGCTCCCGCACAACCCAGCATAGCTCTCTTTTTTTCTCTCTCGATTCTCAGACCACTACTTCCTTATATCAATTAAGCTCCTCCCCCCAACTCGATCTGCTCCAGTGGGTTAATTACCCACATCAGACACACCTGGGGTAGTTACACACACACATCACATTAAACCCATTGATACATTGCCCTGTCAATCAATCAAAGCAACCCCAATAACAAACATCTGCCCCAGACATCCTGGCCACATACCATCAATTCCTCCCTCCATTCCTTCCTTCTCTGTACAAATCTGTCCAACCCAGAGACACACAAACAATACATGAAGATACAAACAGTAAACATTATACAACTCATTCTGGACATACAGCCCTATCAGGTGTGCACCCCTAATAGTCTGTGGATCAGCGATGAGCTCAGGCAGAGGAAGAAAAGTGCTGAGACCGCACTGTCACATCATCCAACCCTTCCCCTAGGTTAACGCCGTGTGGTAACCTGGATAGATAGTCTGCAACTATATTGGTCTTTCCTGCTCTATGCCGTATGGTAAATCGGTATGGTTGTAAAGCAAGATACCACCGAGTGAGACGACTGTTATTGTCCTTCATGGAGCTGATCCATGTCAGGGCACGATGGTCAGTCTCCAGATCAAATTCTCGGCCCAACAGATAATATCGGAGGCTCTCCAAAGCCCACTTAATGGCCAGCCCCTCCTTTTCAATGGTTGAATATCTGGTCTCTCTTGCTGCAAGCTTGCGGCTCAGGTACAGGATCGGGTGTTCAGCTCCCTCCTCTCCTTGAGCGAGAACGGCTCCGATACCAACAGCAGATGCATCTACTTGCACCAAGAACCGTTGGTTAAAGTCAGGGCTGCGCAAGACAGGGGATGAGCATAGACAGTTTTTCAGGGTGTCGAATGCTTGCTGGCACTCTGCACTCCAGGGAACTGGATTTCTTACGTCCTTCATGGTGAGGGCGGTTAATGGGCTGGCAATAGTAGCAAACTGTGGCACGAAACGACGGTACCATCCTGCCAGACCTAAGAATGACCGAACCTCTTTCTTTGTGTGAGGGCGTGGACAGTTTCGGATGGCTTCCACTTTATCTAGCTGGGGTCGAACCTCTCCTCGCCCCAACTGATAGCCCAGATACTGCACCTCCTGCTTTGCCCACTCACATTTTGCGATGTTCAATGTAAGGCCAGCCTGCTGAATGGCTCCCAGGACTCTCTCCAGATGTTGCAGGTGATCAGTCCAGGATTGACTAAAGATAACAACATCGTCCAAGTAAGCCGCACTGCAGTCCTCACATCCTTGAAGCACTCGATCCATGAGCCGTTGGAATGTGGCTGGAGCTCCATGGAGTCCAAACGGCATCACGGTGAACTGGTAAAGTCCAGTAGGTGTCTGAAAAGCAGTGTAAGGCCGGCAGGATGGCTCCAGTGGCACCTGCCAATACCCTTTGCACAAATCCAATGTTGTGATATACCTAGCCGATCCGATGCGTTCGAGTAGGTCGTCTATCCGCGGCATAGGGTAGGCATCAAACTCTGACAAAGCGTTCAGCTTCCTGAAGTCAATACATGGTCGCAATGCTCCATCCTTCTTTGTTAGCAGCACCAGAGGGCTGCACCATTCAGAGTTGGACGGCTCAATAACTCCCATGTCTAACATCGTGATGATCTCTGCTTTCAGTTTCCCTACTAGCTGCTGTGGGACTCGATATGGTCGCTGCCGGAAGGGTTGATGAGTCTTTAGCCGTATGATGTGTTGGGTCACAGAGGTTCTTCCCGGTCTAGCTCTAAACAGCTCTGGCACAGTCTGAAATACTTGTACGACTTGGGCAGCTTGCTTGGATGACAGGTGAGTCATATCTGGTGTAGTTGGCGGGGTAATAATGTCCCAACCTGGATTTTCCTGCTCTGCAGTGGAACTCCACACCACCAGGCCCACTGTGCTTGTCAGGCCTGGGGCCTCTTTCCACTCCTTAAGAAGATTGATGTGATAGGTCTGCTTTGACTTTCTCTTCTCCGGATGATGGACCTCATAAGAGACCGGTCCCATCTTTCGGGTGACAACATACGGTCCTTGCCACTTGGCCAGAAGCTTGCTAGTGGAGGAAGGGAGGAGTAATAACACCTTCTGTCCTGGCTGTAACTCCCGCTGCCTGGATTTCTTGTCATACCAGGTCTTTTGTGTTTGCTGTGCATCCCTCAAACTTCTCTCAGCCTCGTCCTGGTAATCTGCCAGGCGCTCCCGCATTTCCATGATGAACTGGACCACCCCTTTCTCCTCCGTCTGATGATCTGATCCTTCCCAGCCTTTGTGAAGTAAATCTAGGGGGCCTTGAACATCCCAGCCATACAGAAGCTCGAAGGAGAAAACCCTGTGGAGGCTTGTGGTACCTCCCGATAAGCAAACAGTAAAAACGGTAACCACCGGTGCCAATCCCTTCCGGTGTCTGCTACGAATTTTTGTAGCATCCGCTTCAGGGTCTGATTAAACCGTTCCACTAAACCATCAGTCTGTGGGTGGTATGGTGTGGTTTTTAGTGCTGTTATGCCCAGCTGGGCATGAAACTGTCGCATGAGTTGTGATGTAAAATTGGTACCCTGATCAGTGAGAATTTCATCGGGGATTCCAACCCGGGAAAACAGTTCCACTAAAGCATGAACAACCGCAGTTGTTGTGACGGTACGCAAAGGGAAGGCTTCTGGGTAACGGGTAGCATAATCACAAATGACTAAGATGTACTGATGACCTTGACTGCTTTTTGGCAGAGGTCCGACAATGTCCATAGCAACTCTTCGGAAAGGGGTAGTGATAACTGGAAGTGGATGTAGACGTGCCCGGTCGGACTTATGGGGTGTGCACGTCTTTTGGCAGACAGGGCATGTCATACAATACTGTTGAATGTCTGTGTACATACCTGGCCAAAAGAACCGCGAACTCACACGCATATACGTCTTATGGCGGCCCAAATGTCCTGCCCATGGTATCGTATGCGCCAAATGCATCACGACTGGTCTACAGACTACAGGGATGACCAAACGTTTAAGTGTGTCAGTTTGCATATATAATAAATCGTTATCCACAACAAAATGATCTTTTCCCCCACAGTTGGTCTTCCCCACATCCCTTACTTTTTCCCACAGAGGTCTCAATGTCACATCGTCTTTCTGCAACTCCTTGATGTTTTGTGGCACATTCCACATTTTATCCACAGTCAAACCAGCTACATCCTTTTCTGTTATTCCCAGATGTTTCTCAAAGCGACGCTGGCGCCGTGATTTTTTTGGCCCCTTAGTGCCACCTTCACACAAACTATTATCCAAGTCTGGGAGAGGTTGAACACCGGTTCTCGCCTGGGCTCGAGTAAACACAGGGCATGCAACACTATTACTGTCACCCCTGTTACTCACGGCATCCATAACGTCACTAATGCTTGTGCTCACTGAGTCAGATAAGTGCGGAATAGCCTGAGTGAGGTTGTCCTCACCATTATCAGTAGTCACCGCAGCATCAATGTTAGTACAAGCAAAGACAATATGAGGGGTACCAGCATTAGCATCAAAGGTATCATGACTAACCATAACAGTATCATAATTAGCAGTAACATCATCAAGGAAATCATTCACATTAACACCAGGATTGGCAGAATTAATATGTCCAGCAGCCGTATTATTGCTAGCCACACCCTCATCGGCGTCCTGAAGTAGATGGAGCAACACAGGTAAGTCTCTTCCCAGCAGAATATCTACCGGAAGGTTCTCTACCACACCAACAGTCAATAGATATGGCTGCTCCTCAATCAGCACAGTTATTTCAGTTTGTGGATAAGCATGGTGATCTCCGTGCACACATAAGATATCCGTCATGTTGCCGTAATCCAGTGCGCTGACTGAAGCCAGTCGCTGGTTGATCAATGAGGTAAAGCTACCGCTGTCCACAAGTGCCAACACTTTTTGTCCGTTAACCACCACAGTTTTATAAGTTCTTCTGTTATTCTCTACATTTTTCATAGGTTCCCCCTCATGACGCGGCACATAACAAGCACCCGCGATCTTAGACTTTCTGATAGGGCACACAGCCGCTTTATGACCATACTGCTGGCAATAATAACAAAGTATAGTCTTACCGGTAGCTGGTGGTACGGTTGCGATGCTGGTGGTACCTGATCGTTGACCTGTCGTGGCTCCCCGGTCGGTCCACATCCGATATGACTGGCGAACTGGATCTCGTTGATCCACAGTGTGATGCGCTGACCTGACGGGTCGTGTTGACGTGGTGGGGATTCCTCCTCTCCGTGCATTAATATACTGCAGAGCCAGTGTCGAAGCTTGTACTCCATCTGCTGGGTCGTGTTCTTTCACCCACGTCCTCACGTCAGCCGGTAGAACGCGCAGCAGCTGCTCCAAGATGACGGTCTCTCCTATCTGCTCCTTCGTGCAGTGTTCCGGCTGAATCCAGCGTCGGTAGAGGCCTTTTAATCGATGGTATGTTTCCGTCGGCGTTTCTCCTGGCGGTACATACGCTTGCCGGAACTTCTGTCGATAAGTCTCCGGTGATATATCGAACTTTGACAACAACGCCGCTTTCAGATCTCTATATGAGTGTGCCCGGTCCTCATCCATGGTCGTGTATGCGTCCAGGGCTTTCCCCGATAACAGAGGCACCAGCCGACACGCCCACTCCGTCTCGGGCCATTTCCAGGTGCGAGCTATTCTCTCGAACCTTAATAAATAGTTCTCAATATCCTCACCGGCTTGATATGGTGGGATCTTCGGCTGAGTGGCATACATGGCGGGTTGCGGCAGGTCAGATACGGAGTCAGCCACTGCTGGCGGAGAGCCGACTACTACACCGTGCCGTTGTCGCGGCGTTGGGGTTGGCAGCACTAGCCTCGGGCTGCTAGCTGTTGCTGTACTAGGCGTTGACGTCACTGGAACCTCTGACGTGGCCGTCGGCGGGGGTGGCTGTGCTGCCGGCGCTTGAAGCGATGCCCTCAGGCTGCGGAGCTCCTTCACGAGACTCTGCTCTCTCCTCTGTTGGCCCTCCAAAAAGTCCCTCATCATACCGACCAGCTCTCTCGATCCACCAGTTGGGCCAGACACGCCGGGCATCTCCTCGTCCTCGTCCTCTGACGTCACGGCGGTATCCCATTCCACTCCCTCCTCCTCCACTGCTGCTGCCGCCGCAGCTGCGTTCTGTTCCTCGGGATTCTCCGTCTGGGATCGCAGTCCGGTCCTCGCAGGCTGACGGACTTTCCGTTTTCGACTGGCCATCTTCGGGCCCCAATTATAATCCCGTTAGACAAAACTTTGTTTGGCTGCGCAAACAAAGTTATCCCACCACTGCCACCATTTGTTACGAAGTGCAAGTGCTGGTCTCGCTGCACCCGCCCTAACCCGGGTGTTCTTTAGCGTCTCCACCACTCCACCTCCCGGGGACGGGGTTCAGACGTCACCGATGAGAGAGACATACTCAGTCGTACCATTGATTGGTGGGGTTTTTATTGTGACTGATGCTCCCCAACTAGTGTTAGTGCCACCACAGGTTTCTCTTGTGACTCATATTTACATCATTTACATATCTCTGATCAGATCGCTCCCGCACAACCCAGCATAGCTCTCTTTTTTTCTCTCTCGATTCTCAGACCACTACTTCCTTATATCAATTAAGCTCCTCCCCCCAACTCGATCTGTTCCAGTGGGTTAATTACCCACATCAGACACACCTGGGGTAGTTACACACACACATCACATTAAACCCATTGATACATTGCCCTGTCAATCAATCAAAGCAACCCCAATAACAAACATCTGCCCCAGACATCCTGGCCACATACCATCAATTCCTCCCTCCATTCCTTCCTTCTCTGTACAAATCTGTCCAACCCAGAGACACACAAACAATACATGAAGATACAAACAGTAAACATTATACAACTCATTCTGGACATACAGCCCTATCAGGTGTGCACCCCTAATAGTCTGTGGATCAGCGATGAGCTCAGGCAGA
>JALJCO010011778.1:0-110139 GCA_023101725.1 Atherinomorus stipes
TATCAGCTTCTAGCTTCTGTATCAAATGATGGTGGTAGCCTATCAGATTCTAGCTTCTGTATCAAATGATGGTGGTAGCCTATCAGATTCTAGCTCCTGTATCACATGATGGTGGTAGCCTATCAGATTCTAGCTTATGCATCACATGATTGTTGTAGCCTATCAGATTCTAGCTCCTGTATCACATGTGGTGCTAAGGCCTATCAGATTCTAGCTTCTGTATCAAATGATGGTGGTAGCCTATCAGATTGTAGAAGCTTCTGTATCAAATGATGGTGTGCGTAGCCTATCAGATTCTAGCTTCTGTATCAAATGATGGTGGTAGCCTATCAGATTCTAGCTACTGTATCACATGATGGTGGAATAGCCTATCAGATTCTAGCTTCTGTATCGTATGATGATGGTAGCCTATCAGATTTTAGCTTCTGTATCAAATGATGGTGGTAGCCTATCAGATTGTAACTTCTGTATCAAATGATCATGGTAGCCTATCAGATTCTAGCTTCTGATATCAAATGATGGTGGTAAACATATCGGATTCTAGCTTCTGTATCAAATGATGATGGTAGCCTAATCTGATTCTAGCTTCCGTGTCCCAAAACAGATACGTTTATACACACTGGACCAATGGAACAACTAGATCATGTGTAAAGTTTCTGACAAAAAACAAAGTCTTAGAGACTTTAATCAAAAACTCTAAGTTACTATAAAACCGATCCCAATATGTTCTGATATCACTTTTTACCGCCAATATCGGCTAATAATATTGGATATCTCAGGGCAAATGTTTTGAAAGTTTCATATGTACAGTTTAAGGAATTTGCTATCATCATCAGCGTTGTGATTCGCTGTGGTTTCTACATCATAAGTAGTATTCCACTTAAAAAAACACCCGTATGCTTACTGGTCTGCTAACAGGTAATAAACATCCAACAAGTGCCATTAGAGGAGGGGACATGTTTGACATTCCGTGACAAACAAGGACACACACTGAAAAAAGAAGCCCACAGACACAAGTCTATCACCCTGCACCCTCCAATTTGCATTTCTTTCAAAAGTTGTCTGCATCGATTGATATCAGATGATATTGTAAAATAATAGTTTGACAATATCGGTATATCAGATATCGGTAAAAAAAAAAAAATAGAAGGAGCAAATTTTGAACATCCCTAATAACACCATAACTTTTATTCTATAAGTTGTCTCCGTTGAATGAAAAACAATAATTTCTACATCTTCACATTTATCCAACTTTGATGAAATGGATTCATGTGCTTCTCCGTGGGTCCATGCTCCGTTGACAGTCATCAATGTGTGTTCACGCTGACAGTAAAACTGCTAACACTAAACATGTTTTATTTGGTGTAACGGCAGCAGGAGTGAGGAGAGTTATAAAGTTGGTGCAGCACTTTCCCGGTCCAGTCCTGCCACTCAAAGCTAAAGCCCTTCAGAGCCTTCGGTCTGTCTGCACGCCGCCCACAATCCCCTGCAATACCACTACGGCTGCTGCCATAATAATAGCCTGACCTGACACACACACACACACCCACACACACACACACACACACACACAGGTAATGATCCAGACTCCCACAAACAAGTGAATTCAGACACGCACACACTCTGGACAAAAGAAGCACACAGACACGACAGGTAACACACACACACACGCACAAGTCCATCACCACTGCAAGGCAATCTGCACCCTGGGTGACGAGAGAGGAGGAAGAAAGGAGGAGAAAAGGAGGGAAGGGAGTGAGAAAGAAAGAGAAAACAAGATTACAATGAAAAGGAAGTGTGTGTGTGTGTGTGCGTGTGCATGCGTGTGTGTGTGTGTGTTGGGGGGGTCATTTCACCAGTGTTTTGTGCTGATGTTCAATTTCAGCTCACAGCCAATTTGATGGTAACTCCTTTTCTCTGAACACATTTTATGAGAATAGGCTTCAGCCCAGATGGAGTTTTATATAAATATGTCTGCAGGACACGCTGTGCACGTGCATGTGTGTGCATGTGCATACATGTGCTTGTGTGCGGAAAACTTCGCGCACGTGTGAAAGAAAGCAAGAAGAACCATGAGAGTCAGACTGTTTGCCATTTTCAAAATGACTCCTCAAAATAAGTTGCACTCCTGCACAAATCGTTAGAAATCTACACACACACACACACACACACATCCTTGTACTTCTGTTTTTATGAGGACATTCAATGACATAATGCATTACTTAGCCCCTTACCCTAACAACCAAGGTTATTATGGTTATTTAAAACTAACGAAAAAATGAAAACTAAAATTGACTAAAACTAACAGTTATTACAAAAAACATCCTCAGTTCTAGTCTTTGTAAATAAGCCTTTAGGGTTGATATAAAAATCTATTTCTATTTAATCTATTTAATTTGCTCAACTGGTTTTACTTCAAGTAACTTTCTGATGATTTTGAATGTCACACCAGACAAATACCTATAATTTACAAAAAAAAACAACCTAAAACTAACACTGAAACTAATGAAAATAAACTAAAACTAAGCATTTTCCAAAAAAAAAAAAACTAATAAAAACTAGCAAAGCTGCTCAAGAAACTAACTAAAACCAACTGAATTGAAAAACAAAAAGTCAAATCTAAATAAAAACTAAAACTAATTAAAAATCCAAACTTATTATAACCATCACAACAGATTGCCTAAACTTAACTCTAACCACCAAGGTTATTATAGTTAACTATAAATTTAACAAAAAAAAAATGAAAACTAAAATTGAAAAAAACATTTTCAATAACTGAAATAAAAATCAAAAAGTCAGTTTAAAAAAAAAAGATAACTGAATCTAACTAACTAAACCTAACTAAAATTATTGTAAAATCATTCTTAGTTTCAGTCTTTGTAAAATTATTTAATACGTGAGCCTTTTGGGTTGATATGAAATCTATTTGGATTTAATCTGTTTACTTTGCTCCACCGGTTTGACTCCGAGTGACTTTCTGATGATTTTAAATGTCACATCAGACAAATGCTTATCATTTACGGAAGAAAAAAAAACACCCAAAAAACTAAAACTAACACTCAAACTAATGGAAACTAAACCAAAACTCAGCACATTACAAAAAATAAAAACTAAGTAAAAACTGAAACCAACTGAAAATCCAAAACTTATTATAACCTAACAAACCATCACAGCTGATTACCTAAACCTAACCAAAACCTAAATGTTACCTATAAACTCTAAAACTAAATTTGACCCTCAAAAAAGGATTTTTCTTCGGCTTTTTTAATGAGGACCGACCAAAATGTCCTCACTTTGCAAAAATGTCCTCACTTTGCTGGTTAAACACAGAAAATGGTCCTGCTACTGAAGCAAGTACAGGAACACACACACACACAGTGAAGCAATCTTTTCTGCCAGCTGTATGAATATGGTAATGCATGTGTGGGTTATGGCCTTCATTCAGTGCGATGGGGTTACAACAGCATCTATCAGCATACATGACTCGTACTGCCACGACACACACACACACACACACCCACATGCAACCATCATGCACGGTGAAATACTCCACTTCATATTAACACACTCCTTCACACACATAAATCAGGGCTGAATAAATGGAGTTGACCACAATCTGCCCTCTGTCTAATGCTTCCAAACAGGCTGAAATTTATTCAGTGTCTCACACACACACACACACACACACACACGGCTGCATCTCAAATCTCGCTGTTGAACGATGAAGAACGTGATATTTATCAGAAGCAAACTGCTGCTGCCAACACACCGACACACCCTGTGTTATGTGTGTTTTACACAGCAATGACAAACGTGACATCATGACGCGGCGTTTTCCAGCCGGCTGCGATGTGATGGAGCTCGTGAGTGACAGCATGAGTCCTGCAGCCGTAACGTAGGAACGTTTCTCCACCATCATCATCATCAGATTGTTCCATGTAAACGTTTCTGAAATCATCTTCATGACACTTTTTCACAGAATCAGAGTAAATTTAGGCTCACGGATCAAGGTTATAATAGTTTTAATTTTTAGTTAGTTTCAGTTTTTATTTAGTTTTCGACTTTTTGTTTTTCAGTTCAGTTTTAGTTTTTTGAGCAGCTTTGCTACTTTTTATTGATCTTTTGGAAAATGTTTAGTTTTACTTTAGTTTTTATTAGTTTAGGTGTTAATTTTAGTCTTTTGGGGATTTTTTTTGTAAATTATACATATTTGTCTGGTGTGACATTCAAAATCATCAGAAAGTCACTCGGAGTAAAACCATAGAGCAAAAATGGATTAAATATAAATAGATTTCATATCAACCCAAAAGGCTGCTGTATTAAACAAAAACTAAAACTCAGGATGCTTTTGCAATGGTTTAAGTTAGTTTTAGTTAGTTTTGTATGAGAGTAAAGACACAATACAGTTTCAGTTAGTGATCGTTTTTTAAGAAACTGTCATTTTTATTTTTATTTCATTTAATGAAATGTTTTTTAAATCGTAGTTTTCATTTTTTCATTAGTTTTACTTAACAGTAATAACCTTGTGTGGTGTGAAATTGATCAATAGTATAATACGGTGCGATTATATCGATACCTTAATGTGTGACTAACTTTGAGGATTTTATATATATATATATGTGTATGTATATATATATATATATATATATATATATATATATATATATATATATATATATATATATATATATATATATGTATATATATATGTATATATATGTATCCAGTCATCCTCAAAACTATGCATACCCTTCCATTAAAGAAAAGGTTAATTTCATAACAGTAATTCAAATAACAGGAAACTACAGAAACTAATAATAAATAAAAATTTACAAAAGTATAATTTAGTGAAATAAAATATTGCTTTTTAATTTTATTTGAAAATAAATGAAGGGGAAATGAAAATAATAAAAACAGAGATGTTGTATAAAACCCGGAGCCGAGCCAACTTTACTTTATCTATCAAGCATTTTAGGAAGATCAGCCCCTGATGAAGCTGCTGAATCTTTCCCTCCTCGTGAAACGTGTATTCCCACTTTTTGGTGAACGGACTGCATCATTTTCCTCGGAAAGAAAAGCTTTTGTGTCGGGACTGTTAGCTTTTCTTCCCCGTTACCAAACGGTCGGCGTGCCCTGGAACAAGCTGTGCTGTCCTTAAAGAAGGAGAGGAGGTGATGTGATTGGTCAGGCTCGGAGGCGAGGCTCAGCACCGTTTCCAGCTGAGTTACAGTCCTGCCACGGGCCTGGTGACACGGCCGATCGCTGCTTACCTGCACACCACCGCACGTGCACGCTCCCACTCTCTAAAGAAGTCTTTACTACGTCTGTTTCTGTAAATCAGGTCATGAAGCAGAAAGAGGACGAGGTAGACCCGTGAGCAAGAACTAATGAATTGAGGATGAAGTGGAAGTAAGAAAATAGTCGTTGTGTCCAGAAGTACTTAATGAGAAGAAATGAGTCTTATTTCCCTGGGAAGCGAACACACTGGCCTTCTTATCAGCCATACGAACTCCTGGAGACGAATGTATGGAGGGATGAAGGGACAGAAACTTAGATACAGACCCCTTCAAAGTTTTCACTCCTTGTTTCATTGCAGCCATTTGCTAAAATAAAAGTTTCTTTTATTTCTCATTAATGTACTCTCAGCACCTCATCTTGGAAGAACAATTAATTAAAATTCATTAATTTTTCAAATTTATTAAAAATGAAAAACTAAAATATATCACATGGTCATAAGTATTCAGCCTTTGCAGTGACTCATATTTAACTCATATTCTGTCCATTTCTTCTGATCCTGCTTGAGATGGTTCTACTCCTTCATTGGAGTTCACTGATTGGACTTGATTAGGAAAGACACACACCTGTCCATATAAGAGCTTCCAGCTCACAGTGCATGTCAGAGCAAATGAGGATCATGAGGTGGAAGGAACTGTCCAAGGAGCTCAGAGACAGAATTGTGGCGAGACACAGATCTGGACAAGGTTACAAAAGAGTTTCTGCAGCACTAAAGGTTCCTAAGAGCACGGTGGCCTCCATAGTCCTTAAATGGAAGAAGTTTGGGACCAACTCAGAACTCTTCCTAGACCTGGGCCGTCCAGCCAAACTGAGCAATGGTGGGAGAAGAGCCTTGGTGAGAAAGTAAAGAAGAAGCCAAAGATCACTGTGGCTGAGCTCCAGAGATGCAGTAGGGAGATGGAGAAAGTTCCACAAAAGTCAGCTATCACTGCAGCCTCCACCAGTCGGGGCTTTATGGCAGAGTGGCCCGATGGAAGCCTCTCCTCAGTGCAGACATATGAAAGCCCGCATAGAGTTTACCAAAAACACATGAAGGACTCCCAGACTGAGAGAAATAAGATTCTCTGGTCTGATGAGACCAAGATTGAACTTTTGGAGTTAATTCTAAGCGGTATGTGTGGAGAAAACCAGGTACTGCTCATCACCTGCCCAATACCATCCCAACAGTGAAGCATGGTGGTAGCAGCATCATGGTATGGGGGTGTTGTTCAGCTGCAGGGACAGGACGACTGGATGCAGTTGAAGGAAAGATGAATGCGACCAAGTACAGAGATCCTGGAAGAAAAGCTCTTCCAGAGTTCAGGAGCTCAGACTGGGCCGAAGGTTCACCTTCCAACAAGACAATGACCCTCAGCACACAGCTGAAATAACAAAGGAGTGGATCAGAACAACTCTGGACCATTCTGGACCGGCCCAGCCAGAACCCTGACTTAAACCCAACTGAGCATCTCTGAGAGACCTGAAAATGGCTGAACACCACCGTTCACCATCCAACCTGACAGAACTGGAGATGATCTGCAAGAAGAACGCAGAAGATCCCAAATCCAGGTGTGGAACACTTGTTGCATCATTCCCAAGAAGACTCATGGCTGTTCAAGCTCAGAAGTACTTCTACTCAGTACTGAGCAAAGTACTGAATACTTGTGACCATGTGATATTTCAGTTTTTCTTTTTTTTTTTAAATTTGCAAAAATTTCCACATTTCTGTTTTTTCTGAAAAGATGGAGTGCTGAGTGACATTAATGAGAAATAAAATGAACTTTTTTGATTGTAGCAAATGGCTGCAATGAAACAAAGTGTGAAAAGTTGAAAGGTCTGAATACTTTCCGTACCCACTGTATGTGGAAAAAGAAGGGGGGAAAACAGAGGAAGCACCTGTGGATGGACTGACTGATAATGTTACAGTGGTTAATGGTTCCTTATCAGGTTTCTTCTGGTTGA
Organism: Atherinomorus stipes; assembly: GCA_023101725.1. Lineage (NCBI taxonomy): Eukaryota > Metazoa > Chordata > Actinopteri > Atheriniformes > Atherinidae > Atherinomorus > Atherinomorus stipes. The sequence goes on from JALJCO010011778.1 coordinate 7,237, forward strand.
AAAATGATGGCGAGCAGAAAAGGTTAAGGGAGGATGATGAGGAAAGAGAGTTTTAAAAAGCTGTTTGGGGCATTTACAACATCAATAAGTCAGTGTCAAATTAAATGGGCTTCCTCGCTATAATTACACTAAGAAATGAGATTATGAGGGAGATGACTGATGATCCGTCTCACACCTGAGCTAATGTTAGTGTTTGAGAAGATTAGGGTCATTTCTGCCATTAAACTAAACATCTTAGAGCGGTTCACACACCTCCTCATGACAGAAAAACATGCAGCAACGTTACAATGACAGCTTAGAATGGTTTAATAACTCCATTATTTTCCCTGTCGGTTCCTGACTGCTGTCATTTCCACTGCTGTAGCAACATAACTCCCATCATTATACGCACAGTCGGAGGCCTCGACAAGGACAAAATAGGCATGCAACAGGGAAGAAAAGGTCAGTAGCTGGATGTAAACCTCCGTCCTTCAGGGAATACAACACCCACAGAATGATGTCTTCATTTTCTGCTCATCCTCATGCTGAGCAAGACTCTGGAGCACTTTTTTAATACCTCAAATGCAGCCGGAGATCCAGGTGGTTTTTCTTTATCTGCCGACTTTCATGTAATTTCACCGGCGCTCAAAGCAAAAAAGAACCAAGAAGGTCCATAAAAGTCCACAAAAACTTGTCAATATTCCTCCAAACTGCTCGTCCAATGTAATCCAAGAGTCCTGAGTGGGTAGCGTCCAGAATTTACTGGAAACCACATCATTTAATATATTCTTGTAGTCTAAACAGTAGAACATCGTATGAGAGAGAAAGTCCAGAGTGCTCAGAGGATTCATCCAAAGAAATGTGGCGAAGGTGCTCTTTGGTAGGAGAAACTAAGATCATCAGAAAAGCAAAGGTCCATGGCACTCTTTAGAATATAAAAAGCCTTCATGTGGGATGTGTTTAGCTAAACACTTTTCTGAAGCCCATAATGGTAACCCAAGTTCACTCATGGTTGAAGGCCTAGAAAGCATCCAAAAAACATCAGAGGTGGAGACAGACTTAAATTACTTTTACAGAGAGAGACGTTTTATATTTATCAAATGAAAGCTACTATTCATCCAGGACTGGATGAAGATATTGATTTTAGTCCTTTTTCGTAACTGTGTTTTGTAATCGTTTTCTCTGTACAGCTAGGGCGCTATCTACTGGTCACGGTCCGATAAATCATGTTTTTTGTTCTTCCGATCCAGGTGAATCTAATAATCTTATTTAAGTGGAATATTTGTGCTGAGTGTTACACCCTGATGAAGGCTCAGGCGGATACGCGTAGGCTGTAACCTAGAGCCATCCCACAATAAAGGTTTTTTATATTCTAAGAATATAAAAAGCCTTTCTGGCAAACTTTTTCTGTAGAACATCGTACTTCCCCGATGTGCATCCTTGCGAGTTCACGACATAACGGGAGCCGCGGCAGACCAAACCAGACGTGATCGCGCCTTTTTTCTTTCTGTCTTTGTTTTAAATCAATATCCAACCCCTTTTGTGTTTGTCCGCAGCTCGTTCGCTCTTAGCACAATGTAAACAGCGAATTTCTTCTTCTATGTTTGCATTATTGGCAGAGTAGGCGCTGAATGCCATGGCATCTGTAGTGTCGTGAACTCACATGGACGCGCATCGGGAAAGTGCGATGTTCTACCCGTTTAGGATATAAAAATCTAGTAAATGATGTGGTTTCCAGTAAATTCTGGACGCTACCCACTCAGGACACTTGGATTACATTGGACGAGCAGTATGGAGGAATATTGACAAGGTTTGTGGACTTTTATGGACTTTTTGTTTCAAGCACCAGTGAACTCCATTATATGAAAGTCGGTGTAAAATGAAAGAGGTTTTTCTGTTCTGTGTGTAGCATTAAACAGTGGAACGACAGGAGCTTAGAATCAAAAGAATGTTGAAAAAAGTTGAAAATAATTCAAAATATGTAAGTATAGACGCTGTCCGATTGTTCTTGGTGATCGTGTTATGTAGTTGTCATGGTGCAGATTGTTTAGTGTAAATTGTATGATGATATACAGTCGTCCTCAAAATTATTCATACCCTAATTAAAAAAGCCTAGCTTCATAATCGTCATTCAGATAAACTAAAGAAACTAATAATAAATTAAAAACAAAAACAAATTATAATTTAGTGAAACAGAATATTGTTGTGGAATTATGGTTGGAAATAAAAATAATAACAAAAAAGCTGTCCCAAACAAATTAGAGCATCTTTCCTATGAACAGTTGACAAACATACCTGTCAACAGGTGCAGACGTCTGATTGGACGTCACAGAAAACACCTGATTGCAGTGATTGTCTCAAAGAGTTGCTCAACAAAATTTTTGCATCATGCTTGTTTACTTGTTTTATTTTTTGTGTGTTTGTTTTTAATATTTCTTTCACACCAAAATTCAAAATCAATGTCATGATTTTCATAGAATTTTTATTTATTACTTTTGTCAGTTTCAACTTATTTCACTGACAGCTGATTTTGTCCTTCTTTAATTGGAGGGTATGAATCATTTTTAGGACGACTATATCATTGGCAGAGATTATTCTTAAGTATAGGATGATGTATGCGTGGTACGTGTATCGTATGAGATGGACTCTTGTGCTGTGGTATAATATGATATAGTTCAGAGGTTAGAAAGAAAAAAAAAGAGTTGATTTACACTAATTTGGAAAGGCAGCTGTTTTCAGTTATGGCAGTGGGATGGGATTAAATAAGTTTACTTTCTCCTGCTCCTTTTTGAGTATGAGATGGATTCTATACATAAAAATAACACTTGTTATTCTCATCCATAGAGTCCACTGCAGTCGACACCCATTTAAAGGCTGTTTTCTAGCATATGCATAGCTGACAGTGTATTTTTAAATTAGCCTCTTCAGTTGACATTAATAACTTGTCCAATGCACTTCCACTCACATAGGACTTAATATATCATCAAACTTCATGTATGCATTTTAATTACCGAGGTTTCCCTCGGTGGTAAACAGGAAAAAAAATACTATAAAATTATGAAAATATTATTTTCCAATTTATTTATAGAAAAGCTTAAAATGAATAAGAACAATAAAAAGCCAGAGAAAGATTGAAATTAAAACATCACTGTGTGTGTCTGCAGGAGAAAAATATTGCATGTGAAAAAACTGTTTTTTTAATAATTCATGGATCAGAGGATTTAAAGTCACGGGTCAAAGATGATGATGTTGCCTGCATGACCTGTTCATGTTCAGTGTCTGGACCGATGTTCTCCTCTCACAAGTTTCTGAAGGAAAAGCGATGCTGCAGCTGGTGTTTGTAGAAAACTACCGTTGCTCCAGCTGGTAGACGACAGGAAGGACGAGGAAGCATGAAAATGGAAAGTTCCCCCTGCAGTGTGAGCCGCCTGGAAACTAAAGATTTAATTCATAAGATGCTTCGCCAAATGAATAACATCTGATGTGCTGGTGTCTGAGACATGTGCAGCACTCACATAAAGAAAATGTTGGTAAATCCTGATTATGATGTAATGCCTCCTCTGAATTAAAAGTTATCCATGAAAAAAATTCCTTAAAGGCCAAATACAAAGTTTAATATATCTTATATTGTATAAAAATGTTTGATTTAAACAAAATATTTCTAAAACATTTACAGTTTTCTAAATATGCATGCCTCACTATAAAGAATTCCACTGTAAAATAATATTTAAATTATTGTAATTATTTTACACTGCAACATAATTTATTTTTACAGTATAGTCCTGTATTTTAAATTACAGTATATTACCATACAATAACGGTGTGGTAATTTGACAGCACATTTACTATTATTTCCTGTCAAATCTCGTCATTAAGAAATGACTTAAGTGACGTCAAATGTTTGATTAATAAAGAGGTGGTATCATCACGACAGAAACATGAGCCCACAATTACCTGGGGATTAGACTTGTGAAGGAATGTGGTGTCTATCTCACCACGTGACAGAAAATACTGGATTTAAATTACAATTTGTTAGCATTAACCATTTACTTACACATGGGGATGAATATTGTACAGTTTTACAATTATTATAAAAAAACAGTAAGATACTGTAAATTTACAGAAATTTGTAACAGTGAACAATCAGGTTGATGTGAGCATTGACAGTGTAAAGAGGCTCATGACAGGATTTTACAAACCTGGGAAGAATTTTGTATTATTATATTTAAATCAATTTTTTATTGTCCAATTATACACACACACACACACACATATATATATATATGTATATATATAACCACAATTGACAATAAAAAATAGCCTAGTTGTTTGTATTATAAATCTATCACTATTCTGTCTTAAGAGCCCTAAAATAATACTAGAAGCCACTAAACTGTATCAATTAAGTTCAACTAGACTAGACAGTGAAAACTGAAATAAATAACTAAATAATTGTAAATGCAACCTTATAAATTTAATTTATCATGAGATGAAAAATTATTACCATGGGGAATTTCTTTGATGATATATTGCACACGATAATATATTGGACATCCCTGATATATATATATATATATATATATATACTGTTTATATATATATATATATATATATATATATTTAATATATAAGAAAAAAATAAACCTTTTTCTTTTATAGCAAATATTTAGCTGATTTTTTCTATAAATCAGTTGTGGAATAAATAGAAAAAAGTGAATAAATACAGCAAGCTAGTTTTCTGGGGAAACCCTGTATGACTGACAGAAACAAAAGCAAAGACAGCATGAAGAGATGGATAAGACAACATTCAGAAATATCAACCAGAGTGTAAATAAAGTCGTCCAATTAGAGGACGTGCATGCAGCCAGATCAACAGACACAAAGCAGACAAAAAGATGAAAACAGCAAACGGAGGATGAAAAGCAGGAGAAGATAAAAGACGGCCGGGATGCTGGAGCATGTATGCAGAACCAAATCAATTAGCTGCATCTCACATTACACACACATGCCATCTTTCCTCTTAATTATATGTTTAATCTTGCGTTAACTGCTCCGTCTGCTGGTGCAGTTCAGGGTTTGGTGCACATCAGCCCGCTTCCCCATCACTGGTCATTATATCTGATCTGATCTTGGCTGGTCAGACAGGTTCGTATCCAGAAGACGGAGGATGTATTTGATGTTTATTCAGATAATAACTCTTTATTTCTTGATCTCACTTGGTGGTGCATGTCGAGGGAAATGAAAAGTCTAAGGTGGCTTTTATCATGGTCATTTCTAATATTTTTATAGTAGGATTGAGAAGGGAGTCAATGTTTGTTTTAATAAAAGGACACAGAAACAGAACATAATTTATATATTATATACAGTCGTTCTTAAAATTATTCATACCCTCCAATTAAAGAAGGAAAAAAAATCCACTGTCAGGGAAATAAGTTGAGGATGACAAACGTCATAATAAGTAAAATTTTTTGAAAATCACAACATTGATTTTGAATTGTGGTTCAACAGAAATATGAAAAACAAACATACAAAAAATAAAATATATAAACAAGCATGATGGAGCTCCGATGCTAAAATTTTGTTAAGTAACACTTTGAGGCAATCACTGCAATCAGGTGTTTCTGTAACGTTCAAAAAGACTGTTGACTTGGTCCACTGTTCATGGGAAAGGTGCTTGAATGTGTCTGGGACAGTTTTGTTTGGTTTTTGTTTTGCAATATTTTGTTTCACTAAATTATAATTTTGTAAATTTTCTAAGTTTTATTCATTATTAGTTTATTTAGCTTTCCTGTTATTTGAATTACTGGTTTTAATTTGGCCCTTTCTTCAATTGGATGGTATGAATAATTTTGAGGATGACTATATATACATACATACACACACACACACACACACACACACACACACACATATATATATATATATATAAGTACATGCTGTATATGTATAATATACATATAATATGTATAATACACTAGTGTTGTCACGATAGTAGAAATTTAGTCGTCGATACCAATACCAATGGAGGCCCCCCGCTCCTAAATGATGGTGGGGGGCACATTTACGGCTCCTTGTTGCTCTTTTTCACCAACGAGATGAGGGGGAGCAGCAGCCCCGCCACGCTCTGAGGAGACCTTCACTGAACTGTTCGGAGGATGAACACCACGATCGCTCCGGTACCATGAAAATACAGGTACTGACAGTACAGCAGTAATGCTGGTACCGACTTGGTAAAAAAGTACTGCATACTGTGACAACATTATAATACACGCTGCGCGTCGTGCATTAAAACTGTATAATGCACGGCTCCTCCTTGTTTAATCCTTACATATAGACAGAAAAGCCAAATCTTTAGAAGGGGCGGGACTTTGTTTTAATTCACGCATCATGCTACCAATCTCATGCAAGTAAAGAAGTAAAGACGGATCGAACCATGACGGAAAAGAGGAAGGGGGACCGCCTTTCAGAAGACAAGAAGTGTAGAAGTACACACCAGGTACACAGAGAGGGATAAGGGGCCAGATTTAAGTTATACCGTACTATACAGAAATAACCGATTTTAAAATATCATGACGCTCAGATTTTAGTCTTTTTTAACTTGATGTTGTTGGTCGGATTCTGTGTTTAGTTCTTTTAAAGTTTTGATTAAAATATTAACTATTTTTGTGTTTTAATGACAAAATAAGGCTTTTATGATAGAAAAGTTCATTAAAGACAGCATACAAACCACTAATAATTGCTAAATCAGACTAAAAATGAAGCTCTGAGTTTAACTAAAAGAACCATTTAGGAACCAAAAGAGCCGACTCCTCCAAGTGAGCTGAGTCTAAAGAGCCAAACTTGCCATCACTCATACAAACACTAAAATTCTTTGGAAGTTTGAAAATAAGTGTTAAAATATAAGCGTATACTGTAAAACTATTTATTCACTACTTTAATCATAAAACAATCAGGTGTTAGATGAGTTCACTCCAATTTCTATCTTTTTATTAAAATCTTTTGACAGATAAAAGGACGATATAAAAACTTGCCTGGACAGAAATGAATGCGATGCTCCATCATAAGTGAGAAATTCATCTGTAAACGTGAGAAAGATTTCTTCTGAGCAGAAGCAAAGTAAAAACATTGTCCTCTGTCAACCTGCTTCTTTGTGCAGGAGCGTGTATTTATATATACACGCCTCCTGCTCCATCCATTTGTCACCGTGTCGATGGAGCGTGCCGCACAGTCACTACCGCATTTGTCAGTTCTCTAGTGTGTTGCACACACACCCACACACCCGGTCCCCTTTGCTTTCCTCCTGCCTGTCATTAATAAAGAGAAGTAGCTGCACACCTGTTCGCTGACAGCATCCTACAGAGACGGGGAGATGGGCTACAGTACAGCTCGCCTTTATAGAAAACAGCTACATTCCTGCAGAAACACCATCCAGACTTACTTCCTAACATTTAAACTTTCCTGAGCTGCATGAAGAGTTCACTTTTCTGCCCCTCAACTCACCTCTGAGAACAAAGACACTTTTGGTGCATTTTTTTTTGCCTCTGCAACATCCAAGCTCCTCTAAGCAGCTGAAAATGGAGCTGTTGATGACACCACATACGTGTTCTAATCTACAGCTGGAACATGAATGTCGAGGGGGAACTCATCTATGCAGGGGGAGAACCAACACATGTAGGGGGGAACCCATGCATTCTTGGTAGAACCCATGCAATTTGATGGAGAACCAATGCATTCTGGGTAGAACCCATGCAATTTGATGGAGAAACAATGCATTCTGGGGAGAACCCATGCATTTTGCTGGGGAACCAATGCATTCTGGGTAGAACCCATGCAATTTGATGGAGAAACAGTGCATTCTGGGGAGAACCCATGCATTTTGCTGGAGAACCAATGCATTCTGGGGAGAACTTGTGTATTTATGGGGAGAATCCATGCATTCTTGGGAGAACCCATGCATTCTGGGGAGAACCCATGTATTTATGGGGAGAACCCATGCATTCTGGGGAGAACCCATGTACTTATGAGCAGAACTCATGCACGTACAGTATGGGGAGAACCCATGTATTTATGTGGAGAACCCATGTATTTATTGGGAGAATCCATGCATTCTGGGGAGAACCAATGCATTCTGGGTAGAACCCATGCATTTTGGTGGAGAACCAATCCATTCTGGGAAGAACCAATGTATTTTTTTTTTTTCTTTTATTCATCCATGTCAATTTTAACTGTACACAGCCCCACAATGACTGAAATGTAACATAATATATCAACATGAATGAAGGGAGCATGGACAAGACAATGTCTTAGGTTACCTGCCCCTTACGGAATACGAAACTACTTGGATAACCAAGCAACAGTCTTTCCGCAGCCCATAAACAACTCCAATCTTATTCCCACCAAAACAATTTCTTTTACAGTTTCCCAAACACTTTAAACCTATAATGATTTGCAAAATGTACACAATTTGTAAATTACAAACATTGATAACTTTGCAGTAAAACTTTCTTGAACATATTTTTTAACTGATATATTGTTGTAGATAATTTCAATGTCAATTCTAAGGAGTTCCATAGTCTCATTCCAGAGACCGTAAAACCCTTCTGTCTTAATGTGGTCCTTGAGAAGGGTACACAAAAATTACCTTATACCTTATTTACGGAGAGAACCCATGGATTTTGGTGGAGAACAAATTCATTCTGGGGAAAATCAATGTATTCTGTGGAGAACCCATGTATTTATGGGGAGAACCCATGTATTTATGGGGAGAACCCATGCATTTTGCTGGAGAACCAATCCATTCTGTGGAGAACCCATGTATTTATGGGGAGAACATACAAACTGCCCAGTTCAAACCAGGAACCTGCTGTGAGACCTAAGATGACATCATAGTAGTAAAAGTACCAGAAGAACTTTCGGTAGAGTACTTCTAGATCATGTATCCTGGTAACTGTCAGCGTGGTTACGTTCTCCTCTGCTTCCCGATCTCCAACCATACTGCCATAGCAGCAATGGCTTCCAGTGAGGTCAAGAAAAGGTGTTTTGGAAAAGATGATAGAAGCAATCTTTTTACTATTTGATCCTCCCACCGTCGTGTTATAAGGTCGGGTCCATGGATTCAGTCCAAATGACAAGAAAATCACCTGTGGTCTCAGCAGAAATGGAGATTTATCGGACAGGCTACGCTTTACAGTCTTCATCTGTGCTCACCGGAGCCTCACATCTCTTTTCTTGGCTCAAGAAGTTGAATCTGATGGTCCAGCGAAGACAACTTTCCTCAAAGTTTAACAAGCTAATGGCAGCAGTGGTGAAGGAAGAGCACCAGAGTGAGAGGAGGAAAGAAAAGTTCAGCTCTACAGCTGTGCACGGTCGTGACGGCGCGGTAGGAAGGTGTTGGGGCAGAGAGTAAATGGTACGTCCTGTACTTAAAGCTCCTACACCTGTCACATGCAGCGGACGGGTTCCTGGCAGCTTGTCTCTTCTTTCTATAGCTCCCTGTTCCTCTTTCAATCTCCAAATCTGTTCCCTGTATCATCCTTTCATTCCACCCACTGCATCTACCTATCTTACATCATCTCTGTATCTCCTCGTCTCCGCTCCCATCCGTGAGCGAGGCTGCTTCTGTGTCTCCTGAATATTTTAAATGAACCACAGTGAAAATGCACGGTTTGATGGTAAAACTGCTGAACAGCAGCAGAAACAGAGTCGGAGCAAGTCTTAATCTGATGCAAACTTACAGCACATGTCAGCTGTCAATGCCATTTAATACACATCTAAACAAAATCTGGAAGAGAAGTGGCAAATCGTTAATGGAATTTCTGTCTAACCCGCCCGATGGCGACAGCTGGAATAAGCCTGCTGCTTCCTGCATTTTACTCTTTTCACTATATCACACTGCATTCATTAAGCTGATGCGTGTATCTGCTGCAAATTAAAGTTGAACAAGTGGGAGACAGTTTCAGGTTCAGTATCGGACCCAAAACGCTGGCGTGTGTGCTGGGAGAGTCGGGAACTGATCCAGCTGGTCTACTTCCTGAGCTTCAACAGTCTTGAAGCAAATTAAAGCAACATTTTTGTCTTTCCGTCACGTATTTAATATGACTATTTGGGTTTTCCTGCATGCTTTAGATCAGTGTTTCTCAAACAAGGGTACGTGTACCCCTTGAGGTACTTGGAGATACTCCGGGGGTACCTGAGAAAAAAAAAAGGATAATTTGTTCTATCTTTTCTTTCTGACTTCAGTCTGTTTGATGAGGTGAGTCAGTTCAGCTGGTCTGGATTATTACACACATGTGGAAATGTACATTTAAAGGTAAAGTATGTAAAAAAATCAAAGATCAATGTCAGAAAGATGTGATATATAATTCAAAACTGTGTTTCTATTGATGTGTAATCACTGCATAAGAATAACTGTTACAGTATGTGTTTATTTACTTAGAATGAGTCATTTATATCAACTTGCTGGGGGTGCATACACATGGAGGCTGCCATATTTGTTCCACCATTTTTACTACGGTGTCCCTGAATGTACAAAACAACGTGAGTGAAGTGAGAACCTTCTGCACTTTAAAACTGCTGTACCAGCTTTGTTTACTGGGAGTTAGAGACTGTTTGGGATCAGTAATGCCTTAAAAGACATTAAATTGAACATTCACTACTCACAAAAAGTTAAGGATATTCAACTTTGGGTTATAATTTAATGAAAGTGTAAAATGTTCACACCTTATTGATATTATATTATGAATGTTGGACATTTAACTGGAATTATGATGTATTCTGTTCACCTGGAAAGGTTGTAGTTGATTTTAGGTTCATTCTGACATCATACAAAAAGCCAAAAATCCCTAACTTTTTGTGAGTAGTATATATAATTGGAACTGGACTATAAGTCATATTTATTTATTTAAAACAGGGCATTTTGGGATTTTTCATATCCAGTTTGTTACTGCTAAAGATTCCCCATTAACTCCAATTTCAAAGTTAATGCCTGTAAATGATTATTGACATTATGATAAAGAAGGATAAACATCCTTGGGTCATGTCAGTCAGCATGAATTGACACTTAAAAATATGTGAAATTGTATATATTCTGATTTATACTGAACAATAAGTCGCAGGAGCAGCCGTAAAATGAGAAAAACTGTGACTTATAGTCCGGAAAATACGGCAGTTACCTGGTCCGGTCATAGCTACACCTGAGAGCACTGGATCCACTCACAGATGAAAAACAGCCTCCGTACATTCACAGCAGTGCTTAGACTATGAAGTCATTTAAAAGAAAACATCTTTTCTTTCAAATACCCATCTTTACCACTAGATGTCAGTAATCCTTACATACTGTACCTTTAAAATTACTTGGACTGGGAAAAGTTTGTCCGATCATGATGTGAAATACTGAATTTTCTGTTCCAGATACCAGAGATTAGATGTGTTGTGACTTTGTAGATCCATTAAGATCTGGAAGTTGCACGTGAAAATAAGGAAACATGTGTAAAATAAATCAAATATGTTGATAAAATAATAATGAGTACAAAAAAATATAGATAAAATGAAACAATCATGTATTTAAAAGATTATAGAATCTAATATTTATGAAGTTAACATTTATTTGAAAGATACATTGAATTGATCAATTTTGTGAATTGATTTTAAGTAGGAAAATAAAAATTGTTTTTTTTTTAGTATAGTTCATTAATTGGAAACATCTTAATAATGTAATTATTGTCACTAAAATAAGGTAAAATGTAAAATTTTCATTGTTTATACCTCATTATGCTGTTATCCACGTAAAATAAGTATGTACAAATCTAAAATCAACAGAATGTTAATAAAACAAAAAATAATTCAAACAATTTTGATAATAGATAAAATAAAACTAATCTATTTAATATTTATGAAGTTAATGCTTATTTATTAATTCATTTTAAGTAGAAAATAAGCTGTAAGATAAATATAAAAACTTGTTTTCTTTTTTAATAAAATATGAATTATGTTTTATACAGATAAAATACAGATTTGTACAAAAATACAAAATATAGATCAAATGAAGACATAAAAGTGTAACAGGGAGAAATTTCAGGTCGTCCATCATGTTATCAGAGAGGATAGGTCATTACATGGAAACCTCTTATAATGTACTTACACTAAAATAAAGGAAAATGTGGAGTTTTTATTATTTATAAGTCATTGTGTTATTTTACTGGTCCAACCCACTCGAGACAAGATTGTGCTAAAAAAGGCCCCCAAACTAAAATGTAACCAGCACCTCCGGTTTATTGGGTACTTTGCTGAAAAATGATTCTACATGGGTACAATGCTGAAAAAGGTTGAGAATGGCTGTTTTAGATGTTTCTCCACTGTAACAAAACTGGCTTGATGAGGAGGTCCAGCATTGTTAATGTGGTGCAGGACCCCCCCCCCCTCACTGGAACCTAGACTGCTGCAGGAATGCATTAAACTCTTTAAATCCCTACCTTCTTAACAGAACAATAACAAAGTCAGCAATCAAAGGAAACTGCATGCTGCACTCTCTCCAAAGGTCAGCAAAGCCAGGAGCATTTCCTCTCACGGCAGAAAAAGAGGTAGAGAAGTGGATTAAATCGAGAGTGATGGAGATATAGGGACAAAAGGGGAGAAGAAAAAGATTTATTTCAGCAGGGTGAGAACATATCAAGGTCTGCTGGAGCTCTGGAAGTCAAACACTGCCGTTGGGACTTTCTGTCTCTGTAATTTCCATGCACAAGATGCAGTAAAAGTCAGTGAAAGCGAAACCTGTAAGCAGAGGACGCATCCAGCTTTGGCCATGAAGAGAACATCAGCACACGACAGGAATATGGGAAACATTTGGCAGGCGTTGGCCGACGGTGGGATCCCTGCACCTGCGTGTTTATGCCAGTCCTTCTGAAGTCTGGACATGCAGGACGGGGGTACTGTGCCACTACACCTGGCAACCTCACCCCTGCCCGGTCACCTTCATTACCTGCTGTTACCCCCACACTCACCCCTAATACACAAACACATTCACTGCTGACACACTGGTTATGTGCATCCTCCACCTTTCCACAAGTACTTTTTGAAGGTTTCTCCACTGACTGATACAATTTTCAACACTCTAGTATTTAAACGTCTTAAAAGGCACATTTTTCCATGAATCTACACAAAGAGACATTGATCTGATTGAAACGAGCTGATTTCACATGCCGAACTTTGCAAAAGGAACCAACTTGTTAAACAATGCCTCATCTATTTTTATTGATTCTAGTAACCTCATAATGCAGTAGTCTGAAACCTGCGGCTCTTTGGACGTCTTCTGCAGTGGCTCTCAAAAACATTAGCTTAAAAGTTACTGAAGGAATAGTACACCCACACAATGATGTGCATTCATTTTCTGCTCACTCTCATGCTGAGCAAGACTCTGGAGCACTTTTTTAATATCTCAAATGCAGCCGGAGATCTGGAGGCTTTTCGTTTTTCCCCCAACTTTCATATAATGGACTGAACCAAAAAGGTCCATAAAAGTCCACAAGAACTTGGTAATATTCCTCCATACTGCTCGTCCAATGTAATCGAAGTGTCCTGAGTGGGTAGCGTCCAGAATTTACTGGAAATGACACCATTTAGTAGATTTTCATACCCTAAACAGTAGACTTATGGACGCTCGTAAACTCTGGACGCTACCCACTCAGGACACTTGGATTACATTGGACGAGCAGTATGGAGGAATATTGACAATTTTTGTGGACTTTTATGGACCTTATTGTTTCAAGCGCCAGTGAACTCCATTATGTGAAAGTTGGTGTAAAATGAACCCCCCCCCCCCCCCTACTATTCCTCTAAACAAACAAAAAGCACTTTTTTTTCCATGAAAGAGACATTGATCTGGTTGAAACGAGCTGATTTCACATGCCGAACTTTGCAAAAGGAACCAACTTGTTAAACAATGCCTCATCTATTTTCATTGATTCTAGCTTCATAATGCAGGAGTCTGAAACCTGCGGCTCTTTGGACGTCCTACAATAACATTATCTTAAAAGTTATCAAGAACGGACTAATGTTATTAAAGCATAACTAAGTAACTTTTTCCCCTCCATAAATGCTTTTCAGAATCCCTGTGGGGCTAAACAAAGTGTTTATGGAGCCATTCGATGCCCCCTCCCCCGCTGTCTCTGGCACTTGTAACTCTCTCTGTGGCGACCTGACATGAATCTTGCGACAACACAAGCTGCTGTATGGCACTCAGGTCCCCTATCCACCGAACCAAACCAGACTAAAAACCGGTTCTTTAGATTCCCAACTGGCTTTTTTGTGGTAATTCGTTTCTTATTTACAGACATTTTTACTGCAGCAGCTTTGATGACATCACTGTTATGCGACAGGTAAATATCTGTAAATAAGGACGAATCACCACAAATAAGCCGCTTCAAGCTCACAGGGGTCCCGACTAATGTTTGGTAACAAAACATTGGTGAAATGAAGGGAGTTTGTGGCAGATAATGCTTTATTTAAAGGCTGCGCGAGGTTGCCCCTTCACTTCCATTATATTGGATGAATTTAAGGCGAAGAAATTAACCCATTTCATGCTAGAAAATAGGTCCAGATTGGGAAAAAAAAAAACTTCCCCTTTAACTACAAAGCCTCTGATTGGATTATTTTGTAATTGAGCCCCATCCCCCTAGTTTTTAAAAATAGATATAGTAACAAATTAAGGTTATATCTGTTTGTTTTTTTACTATGAAATAACTGCATTGAATTTTTATAACATAATGACACTAAAAAGAATTTAGATTTATTTTTCTTGTCATAAACTTGGACATTTTTTTTTTATGTTACATAATTTTTCAAAAATATCTACATCTCAAAGAAGCAAATGCATTTGTCCTCTGACAGAAATATGACTGTGGCTCAAATTACAGTGCATTTCCCATAGCAGATATTTATTTAAGATTCATAGTTTTTTTTTTTTAAAAAAGGTCCTGAAACATTTGCAGCTCTAAACAAGTTTTATTTTGGGCGGGATTGAGGTCCAAAATAATGAAATAATTTCCTGTTTGATACTTTCCCTTCTTGTCATTTCTTTTCCTCATCAGATGGAAAGTTCCCCCGACAGCCCGCACTGCTACTAGATCCCGTTTAGATAAAATGGTGGCGCGGCGCTGAAAATAGCACTGACCCTGTCACAACATTTGAGGCGATCGTTGTTATTTAACGAGATGCACGCAGCTGCAACTGTTTAACAAGTCAAGCATCATTATGAGTCACGCTTGTTTGTCCATAAACACATTTAATGCTATTAATGTGACAAGTGATCCAATTAAAGACGCTGGGTGAGGAACGTGTGGGAGCGGGTTCAGGAACCGGGAGGGGAGCCTTCGGGGGCCGTGATAATATCCAGGAAACTGCGGTATCTGAAAGGTAAAATAAGCAGGATTTCTGAGGACGAGGGTGTCAAAAAGGTCAGATCTAATTTATTTCTCTACCTCTTTATAACTTTAACATTTGAACAAGTCAGAATTAATATCATAACCTGCTGTGACTTTAAGCCGCCGTCTCATGTGTTGACTCACAGTTTGTGGAGTTAACTTTGCAGCAAGAATCTTTTTCCAGCAGATTTTCCTTCCTGTAAGCTTGAAACATCTCCTCGAGTTTAAGGCTTTAACTACACAATTTATTTAATGCATGCAATGTGCTCTGGGTCGATCCAGTAACTCATAAACATAATCATTGGTCCTGAAATGCCAACCACACTTGTAGAAGTGATTTTTGTTTATGCATTGTACTCAGTACATTGTGTTTTAAAGGAGCTGTATCATGAAAAATGGACTTTTAAGAGCTTTTCAGCATGTTACTGTGTTATTTCCTCATAAAAAAAACTTCATTTAACTCTGTTTTTTTCTTTATTTGTGCATATCTGAGTAATATATGTGAATATTCAGGCCAAGCTGTAGCTTCCTTAACATGACTGACTGACCACCGGTGTAAGTAATGAGGTGGCACCAATCACGAAGCGACAAACACGCATGCGCAGCATCGTAGCAAGACGTCCTCTTTATTGAACAGAAACTCTTGGAGAATCCTAACCTGTACACACTCTCTGAGGAAGAAACTAACACCCTGCAGGAAGATTTCCTCAGAGACAAACAGCCATCAGCTTACAGACGTTCGATCCAGAGTTCAGAAGAAAAGCTTTTTTTTTTTTCAGCTCTAGAGGACGGCACGTTGGAAAAAATGTGGTTGTGTTCGACGTGGGAGTTTAACTGTTGTACTGGATCAATCGACTTGCCAGAAGTGGTTGGATTTTATCTTCAGGAGCAGAAAAAAACTCAACTTTGTGTGTGAACTTCACTCCTGACAGCTTCATGAATCTCGGACAGTAAAGTGTTTTTTTCTCTGGTATTACTTCTGAAACCTGACGCAGTTCCACTATAAAAACTCCTTTCGAACAGACAACAGCACCGGTGAGTGAAAACGTCTCCCAGCTCAATGCTAACTGTTAGCCTATGATTTGATTGCTAATTTACTTACTTGTCAGGGGCCTCTGTGGTACTTCTGTGGTACTGCAAACTCCATATCAGACTCTGGGTCGAGCATACAGCTCCATAACAGGCTGCTCCATTTGATCCCGTCAATCAGAGTCTGATTATCAATGTTTACAAAGTGCCGAAGCCGGTGCTAAAAACAATTCTGTGACCCTTCAGAATCAGTGTCTCTTCCAGGGCGACGTCATGAAATGGGCGTAAAACATGTTGAGATTGGTCGAGAACTTCAGTGGTTCAGTACAGTCAGCCATCTTACTTACATGTTGGAAATTAGATGCATAAAAAACTAATATTTACACCAAATTAGTTTTTCTAGTAGTGATGGGAACATATTTAGCTTATAAATGCCTGTATTTGACTTTTGGAACGTATGAAAAGCTGATACAGCTCCTTTAATACTAATAAAAACAGACTGTTAGCGAGTCTGTAGCAGCTAAAGATCAAACTCAACCCTCAGAACTCCAAGCCATTTGTTGCTATTTTCTGCCTGCATGGCCCTTCTGTCTATTAATGCGTATAATCTCAATCCTTTCATGCACAGTTAAATAATGAATATAATTTTTTTCAGGACAACCTGAGCTATAATAATATGTATGCTAAAATGATGCCACATGAATGGATCAATAGCTATGAGGGTTTCCAATCTTTTCTAGAAGTGGTTTTCTAGGACTTTTCCAGCTGCTACAGTACAAGTCAAGTTATCACAGCATAGACTAATAACTTTCACCACAAGCTTTTGGAGAAGTGTTGTACAAGTGTAGCTGATATTTTTTTACAGCGATGAAGAAAAGACAAAGAAAAGATGAAGCAACAACGAAGTACAGACAAAACAGGTGAAGCGGCAGTGTAGCGGTGATGAAACAGCAATGAAACTGCAACGAAACGGCGACAAAGCGGCAACGTAGCAGCAACATAACAGCAACAAGAAAGCGACAAAGTGGCAATGCAGTGAAGCTGCAATGAAATTGTGATGAAATGGCAATGAAGCTGGGACAGAACGGAGACAAAACAACGAAGCTGCAAAGAAGCGGTGACGAATCTGCGACAAGGCTACCGTGAAGCTGCGATGAAACGGTGATGAAGCGGCGACGAAGCTGCGATGAAGCAGTGACGAAACGGCGACGAAATGTCAACATAGCGGCGATGAAGCTGCAACAAAGCTGCGAGGAATCTGCCATGAAATGCCCATGAAACGCCAAAACAGCGATGAAACGGCAACGAAACAGTGACCAAACAGTAACGAAACAGTTACAAAATGGCAGCGTAGTGGCAACAAAGGTGCAACGAAAACATGCATGTCCATTTTTTAATACTAACGGGTGATGAAGCACTAAATAACAATAATAACATTTCCACCCAAGTTTCTCTCTGTTGCCTTGAACAGGCTGTGTGCTGTAAAATGTGCTGCAATTTGGTGTCCAAATTTCCCGCGCTGCCCTGCGGACGTGACGTCAAATGATGCTACATCCACAGTTTTGATCCAGGAAGAAGACGGTCGCGGTAAATTCAAACACTGTAAGCGATAGTTATGGATTCTTCTGCCGTCAGCAAACGATCCAGATCAACTGAAAGACACTAAACAGTGGAACTACGAAGAAAAAGCTTAGTAAACAACATTATAGCTTCAGTTTGTGCTCCCGTGACGGCTTGGCTCGTGGCTGCAGTTACCTGAAGCGCCAGTCGCGAGTTTCGTTTCTTCATCTTGCCTCTAGTCCCTTTAATCGTGTCTGAATCAACAGTGAAAGTTTTAACACCAGAAATTTAACACTTTTTAATTTGCGGAGAGGGATACAATGAAAAGTAATGTTCCAACTCTTCTAACCGTCCAGTTTCCCTCTGAACATGTCGTCATTGCGTTTTCCCTCTCGGTGTGTACCTGAGCCTCCGTGAGCTCATGTGCACCTGTTTCTCCTCCTCTGAGCTGTGAGGAAAAAGTACTGCCCTAATTACTGGAGATTCCCAGTGGATGTTCAGACCCAGTTTACACTCATCACAATAAATTACCCTCACCTCCCTTCCACTGCCACACCGAGTCCTCCTCTCTGTCTCTCCGAGCGCTCGCACGTTTACTCGTTTCCACTTCTAACGTTTCATTCTGATTTTCTCACATTTAGACCTCTGGGAGACAACAGTTTACAGCCAGTCAGCTCACACGCACACGCAGATGTGCCATGACTCCATCTCAGTCCTCATCATCCACTCTCATACCTGCCTCTGTGATTGTGTCTCCTGAGACGTTAAATGCAGAACATTACCAATAAATATTACATTTACCATCATGTCGATGACTGACTGGTTAAAATGTAATTATGCTTTGACATTTAAATGTCCCGTTTCATAAATCAAGAACTCGCTCCATGTTCTCTTGTACAAAGCTGCTTTTAAACACCACATACAGCAAACCTTTAATGTTCTAATGATCATTATGTGGCCGAGCCGGTTTAATTTGCCTTGAATTTCAGGAAACATGCGTTTATTGCTGCTGTGCATCTGGAAAAAACAGAATGGCATCTTCTTTATCCCCCTAAACAGACACGATAGGATGAGATTTAAATCTGGAGAAGCTGTGACATAAAATTATATGGTAAATTTACAATTTTATTTTCTGTCAAAACATAATAAGATAATGCTAGAAATTCAATTTCCTCTCAGCAGAGATGAAAAGGAGTCATGTGATTCCAATGAACTGCTCTTGAGTTGTTATTTAAGCGTCACCATGGTTACTGACTCAGCATCATATAGATAATAGCTATTAGGAAAAAGCATATGAGCCAGATCCTAAAAGATGAATAAAACAAAAGTTCATCCAAACGTTACACTCAACCATTAGGACCAGTCTCATGCTGGGAAGAGAGTTAAGTTTAACTAAGTTTTTATGTTCTGCTGATTGAAAGAGTGAAGATGATGACAGAGATGATGCTCAATGAGTCTTTATATTTCCACATAGAGTTGTGTGAAAAAGTTTTTGCCCCCTTCCTGATTTCTTTTTTTTTTTTTCATGTTTGTCACACTTACATGTTTCGGATCATTAAACAAATTTAAATGTGAGACAAAGATAACACAAGTGAACACAAAATGCTAATTTTGATTAGTAAGGAAAGCGGAGTTCAATTTCTCTATCCACACCCAGGCCTGATTACTGCCACACCTGTTCTCCATCAAGAAATCACTCAAATAGGACCTAACTGACAAAGTTAAGTCGACCAAAAGATCCTCAAAAGTTAGACATCATGCTGCCATCCTAAGAAATTCAGGAACAAAGCCATTTCTAAAGCTTTGAGACTCCAGAGAACCACAGTGAGAACCATTATCCACAAATGGTGAAAACATGGAACAGTGGGGAACCTTCCCAGGAGGGGCCGGCCGACCAAAATGACCCCAAGAGCACAGCGACGACTCATCCAAGAGGTCACAAAAGACCCCAGAACAACATCCAAGAACTGCAGGCCTCACTTGCCTCAATTAAGGTCAGTGTTCATGACTCCACCATCAGAAAGAGACTGGGGGGCAAAAATGGCTGCATGGCAGAGTTCCAAGACAAAACCACTGCTGAGCAAAAAGAACATAAAGGCTCGTCTCAGTTTAGCCAGAAAGCATCTTGATGATCCCCAAGACTTCTGGGAAAATACTCTGTGGACTGACGAGACAAAAGTTGAACTTTTTGGAAGGTGTAGGTCCCATTACATCTGCCGTAAAAGTAACACGGCATTTCAGAAAAAGAACATCATATACAGTAAAATATGGTGGTGGTAGTGTGATGGTCTGGGGCTGTTTTGCTGCTTCAGGACCTGGAAGACTTGCTGTGGTAAATGGAACATGAATTCTGCTGTCTACCAAAAAATCCTGAAGGAGAATGTCCGGCCATCTGTTGGTGACCTCAAGCTGAAGCGCACTTGGGTTCTGCAGCAGAACAATGATCCAGAACACACCAGCAAGTCCACCTCTGAATGGCTTAAGAACAACAACATGAAGACTTTGGAGTGGCCTAGTCAAAGTCCCCACCTGAATCCCATTGAGATGCTGTGGCATGACCTTAAAAAGGCGGTTCATGCTGGAAAAGACTCCAATGTGGCTGAATTACAACAATTCTGCAAAGATGAGTGGAACAAAATTCCTCCACAGCGCTGTAAAAAACTCACTGCCAGTTATCACAAACACTTGATTGCAGTTGTTGCTGCTAAGGTGGAACAACCAGTTATTAGGTTTAAGGGAAGATCACTTTTTCACACAGGGATATGGAAATTTGGATTTTTTTCCCCCCCTTAAAAATAAAAATCTTCATTCAAAAAACATTTAATTGTGACAAACATCCAAAAAAAAGAAGAAATCAGGACGCAAACACTTTTTCACACAACTGCATATGTATATGACCCTTTGCAGTGCACGTAACAGTAACATGTATATCTCTTTGTTGTCTTTTGTGCTGTTGTTATCTTGCACGTTATCATTATTGTGTAAGTTTGTAAGAACAAAGGAAAAAAGTCGTGAACTGTTCGTGTATCCCTCCTGTGTTTCTGTATCCAGTGATGATTTTCCTCATATTCTGTTTAAAAAAGCAGAAAAGCTTCCAGTCAGGTGTGTGTTGTGTCGACTCCTACAAACACATATGTGAGTGCTTCATCCTTGCTCTCTCCCAGCTACCAGCTCGACCCATCAGAGACCTTTCAGGCACTGATGAACACCGAGAGGCGTCCTGCACCAAACAAATGGAAAAAGCCTGGCGAGCGCACGGTCACGGCCCTCAAGGTCGAGCAGACCGAGCAGGAAAAAAGCTCCACAGATGAAGGTTAAAAGAAAAAAGTGCAGACAAAGTTTGCTCAGGAAAAAGCACATCACTCCAGATCATTATTACCCCGAGGCCCTGCAAGCATTTCAGTCTGATTCTTATAAGTGTTGAACATCTCTTCAACCACGAGTCCGGCTCTGCGGTTGTAAATGGCTTCCTGTCAATCTGAGCGAAGCGGAGACTGACCGGGCAGCTGATGGGGGGATTACAACACGGCAACGAGGAGGAAAATAATCTGTGATGATGGCTGAGTGAATCATGATTGCACGCCCAATACAATGCTGATTACCAGACAGGATGTGTCAAAAAATGTCCGTCATGAGGACGAATTTGATGAAAAAAGGACGAGAAGACGTAGGGAGAGAAAAGTGGAGGACAGTTGAATCCAGATGTCAGCAGAGAGGAGGAAAGGCGGAACTAAAGCGAGGAAAAGGAGATGACGGACAGGAGTGTTTCCGTGGAAAGACAGATGAGAAGATGGAAGGAGTGGCAGGAGGAACGACAGAGTGAGCAAGAGGAAAAGAGAGTGATAAGGAGGAGGACAGACAAGGGGAGACAGCTTGTCTTAACAGTGAGCTGCTAAAAGTGGCAAGTTGTCCGAGTCGCTTATGATCCAGACGACCTCTGAAGAACAAATGAGATTTAATAGAGACGAATATTCAAATGAACCCAGCCGCCATTGCTGCCATCATCGACAACCTTTAATCCCAGTCAGCATCAGAACTTTTAATCCCAGTCTGCATCAGAACTTTTAATCCCAGTCTGCATCAGAACCTTTAATCTGTCATCATCGACAACATTTAATCCCAGTCAGCATCAGAACTTTTAATCCCAGTCTGCATCAGAACCTTTAATCCCAGTAATCAGCAGAACTTTTAATCCCAGTCACCATCTACAACCTTTAATCCCAGTCAGCTTCAGAACTTATAATCCATCATCATCTAGAACCTTTAATCTCAGTCAGCATCAGAACCTTTAATCCCAGTCAGCTTCAGAACTGTTTATCCCAGTCTGCATCAGAACTTTTAATCCCCGTCTGCATCAGAACCTTTAATCCCAGTCTTCTGCTGAAGACTGGGATTAAAGTCATCATCTACAACCTTTAATCCCAGCCAGCATCAGAACCTTTAATCCCAGTCAGCATCAGAACTTTTAATCCTAGTCAGCATCAGAACCTTTAATCTGTCATCATCTACACCCTTTAATCCCAGTCAGCATCAGAACTTTTAATCCCAGTCTGCATCAGAACCTTTAATCCCAGTAATCAGCAGAACTTTTAATCCCAGTCACCATCTACAACCTTTAATCCCAGTCATCATCTAGAACCTTTAATCTCAGTCAGCATCAGAACCTTTAATCCCAGTTATCATCTACAACCTTTAATCCCAGTCAGCTTCAGAACTGTATCCCAGTCTGCATCAGAACTTTTAATCCCAGTCTGCATCAGAACTTTTAATCCCAGTCTGCATCAGAACCTTTAATCCCAGTCATCATCTAACCTTTAATCCCAGTCTACATTAGAACCTTTAATCCCAGTCAGCATCAGAACCTTTAAAGTGGAAATGAAACGGTAATCCAGCCTAACTAGATTTAATAGACTGAGTTCTGGTCTTATCAATAATTATCTACCAAACATGAAAAATAGAAGCATATCACAGAAATTCGTGTCAAAGTTTGATGTTTTTAGGAAAAGAGCGCCGCCATGTTGCAGCTCTCTCAGCTCTGACATCATCGGGTTGGTTTGCGCTCTGACTCCACGTTAAATCAACAGGAGTGCAAAGTGCCTTTGCTGCTTTACTTTCCAGAAAAGAAAACACATCTGATTTAACTTTCGTCTTGGCCTCTTAATAAATCTATATAATGCAATTTACTTCATCAAATGAGGTTTTGCTGAACTTTTCATCTCTTAGCATTTAACCCCGCCATGCAATAAACACAGGCAGTGACTTCACGTTGATTTTTGAATGTCATCACGCCACGCGACCGCAATCTTTTAAACTACCTCCTTAAATGTCATTGGAGAGCCGAGGCTTCTATGTCAAAGCCGTCGATTTGAGCCGATCCTGTCATTTCTCCCGCAGAAACGTCACCAGACAAACTTTTAAATTACAGTTTCCTCACCCTTTTATTACAGACACACTGGGAACAGAAGTCTAACTTCTACTTTGTCTGGCACAAGTGAAAAAGAAGGCAGAGGTAATTGTCAGAGGAGGAAAATGCAGTGGAAACCGTTAAAGAGCTGAAGAGATACACGGGGAAAAAGGAGGAGAGGAGCGAGAGATTCTGCCTTTGCTTGTGAAGGACAGAAGAAGAGTTGCAGACACTGCACTTCCAATCAGATAGGAAAAGACCCAGTCATCAAGGTTTAGACTCAATGCATGCGTGTGTGTGTGTGTGAAAGCAAAGAGGTGGGTGCACAAAAGTACAGCATGTGTATAGGATGTGTCATTTGGAGCCTATATGGATGGCTTACTGCATGTGTGGGCAGTATGCATGAGATGGAAGCTGTCAAATCAGTGCTGACACACAGCAAGTGGGTTTTAAATCATTTATGAATGAGCGAGATTAGATGTGCAAAATGACAGATTTCTGCAGGGAAACCGGAGAAGACCACCGGGACCTCCAGCATGTCCCGCTCTGAGATGCTGTCATAGTCCGGAGGGGCCGCATCTACATGCACGTTAATCACGTATGCATCGATAAAACCCTCTGGTACGCTGTAGGCACGAAAACAAACATTCATTCATCCGTAGAGATGTCTAATATTTTTGGCCGATATCGGCAGTAAAATGTAATATCAGAAAATATCTTTATCACGGACCAATGTTTTACTAACAAAATCTCATGAGACGTCATTTTGTTACAAAATCTCACAAGATCTTGTTCCATCATTCCAGCATTTTGACAGCCCTATTAGATAGATAGATAGATAGATAGATAGATAGATAGATAGATAGATAGATAGATAGATAGATAGATAGATAGATAGATAGATAGATAGATAGATAGATAGATAGAGAACGAAAGTATCAGTATCAATGATATTAACATGTTCAATCACTTTTTTCCATAAAGATGTCCAATATTATCGATATTGGCATTAAAATGTGATGTCGGAAAATAGCGACATCATTATCTTTGGGCCGATATTTTTACTGACAAGATCTCGCGACATTTTGTTGTTCCATTAGTCCATCATTTTAACAGCCTATTAAAAAGTATCAATATGAATAATATTAAATGGAGATGTCTGATACTACTGGCCTGTTATTGTCAGCCGATATCAGTATTAAAATGTCATATCTGTATCGTTTTTTTCCCTGAGACAATATTTTTACTAATAAGATCTCATGAGATTTTGTCAGTAAAAATATTTGTTCCATTATCACCAGTCCAGTGTTTAGAAAAGTTCCTGTTGTCCTGGAAGAACTTCATTTCCCAGCATTCCTTTCAGAGTCATGTGACTACGGTGCAGCTGCTGCTGTTACAGACTGACTTGCTTTGAAACTGCTGATAATATGTCTGGTTTTAAGTTGCCAAGTTGTTAGAAACATTAGAATTAGACACATGTTGATAATACCTGCTAGTATCTGATATCTGGTAGTATCTAATACCTGCTAGTATCTGATATCTGGTAGTATCTGATACCTGCTAGTATCTGATATATGGTAGTATCTAATACCTGCTAGTATCTGATATATGGTAGTATCTGATACCTGCTAGTATCTGATATATGGTAGTATCTAATACCTGCTAGTATCTGATATATGGTAGTATCTGATACCTGCTAGTATCTGATATATGGTAGTATCTAATACCTGCTAGTATCTGATATATGGTAGTATCTAATACCTGCTAGTATCTGATATATGGTAGTATCTAATACCTGCTAGTATCTAATACCTGCTAGTATCTGATATCTGGTAGTATCTGATACCTGCTAGTATCTGATATCTGGTAGTATCTGATACCTACTAGTATCTGATATCTGGTAGTATCTAGTACCTACTAGTATCTGATATCTGGTAGTATCTGATATCTGGTAGTATCTAATACCTGCTAGTATCTGATATCTGGTAGTATCTGATATCTGGTAGTATCTAATACCTGCTAGTATCTGATATCTGGTAGTATCTGATATCTGGTAGTATCTAATACCTGCTAGTATCTGATATATGGTAGTATCTGATACCTGCTAGTATCTGATATATGGTAGTATCTAATACCTGCTAGTATCTGATATATGGTAGTATCTAATACCTGCTAGTATCTAATACCTGCTAGTATCTGATATCTGGTAGTATCTGATACCTGCTAGTATCTGATATCTGGTAGTATCTGATACCTACTAGTATCTGATATCTGGTAGTATCTAGTACCTACTAGTATCTGATATCTGGTAGTATCTGATATCTGGTAGTATCTAATACCTGCTAGTATCTGATATCTGTCAGTCAGATGTCCAAAATGAACTCCTCTGGCTGAGTTAAGGATATTTTAGGATCTTTGCCCTCGGAGCAGAATATAGCTGTATCTCTCAATTAAATATGAAAGATACAACCTCACAGTTGTCTGCATATATCGGTATCGGTTGATATTGGTAAGAATGCCAATATCCTACTTTTCCAGAACAATCTTCTCAGTGTTCTTGGAATCAATTCAGAGTTGTTAGATGGAAATGTTCAGCTCATGCTGAGTGTGTGTGTGGGTGTGTGTGTGCGTGTGTGTGTGAGGGACAACATCCACCATCTCCGTCACCAACCGGATGTAGCAGAGCTGAACGGTGGCGCAGCCCATGAGACCAGCTCTCCACATACAGGACACGCTGCCATATGGGAGTTTGGTTCAACTTAAACATCCATCTTGACTGACATCACCTCCCCTGTGTGTGTGTGTGAGTGTGTGTGTGTGTGTGTGTGTGTGTGTGTTTCACAGGAGGAGGAGGTGGGTGACGAGGAGGAAGCAGACTGAAATGGTTAGCCCATAAAGAGAGTTAAGCATTAGGGGGAGGACGGGCAAGTGGCCAAAGTATGAGTTTAGTTGATCCAAACTCCCGTACTTTGGGAGCGGCTCATTTGCTCCCTCCTGCAGAGCAGGTGGACGAGGGGACGCATGGGAGCAAACCCACTGGTTCCAGGTGGCGGGTGGTGGTGGTGGTGGTGGTGGTGGTGGTGGTGGGGGGGGGGGGGGGGGGGGGGACAGCTCAGTCAGATGTGGCTTAAACAACGTAGAAAGTGCAGTTAGAATATTAAAGTTTTACTTGAGTACACCATGAATTTAGGAAGTTTCCAGGAAGGAAAATAGAGGCAACGCAATGTGTGCTGTTATATCACAGACCAGCGGCCATGATCCTCTACGGTCAGAAATCATCAAAAGGTGCATTCGGACACAGAGGTTACAGGAACGCAACTACGACACTGAGACAGACTGGCGACCTGTCCAGGGTGTACCCCGCCTCTCGCCTGATAATAGCTGGGATAGGCTCCACCAACCTCTGCGACCCTGAACTGGATAAGCGGTACAGAAAATGACTGACTGAGTTCCTATTAACTACCCGTCTGGAGTTTAGTTATCAGAACTACCTTCCCCATCAGTTTGCGTTTGCACATGAGGGAGGACCTCGTTAGGCACCATGTTTGACGCAATCGTCTGCGACAGGGACAAATTTCTGCCCCAGCAGATCTGATGCAAAACTGAGGTTTCTCATCTCTTTCATTGAAAGCTGTTATAAAGCTGCTTACCAGCTTTCCCTCATCACGGTCATACGTATCACGTAATGGAACAGCCCCCCTGTCGGAAAGCTGCCCTACTAACGTCTTGTTAACCTTTTGTTGAAGTACGTCTGTCCACCAAAGTGTCCGGGCGGCAGCCGCAGATTCTACTGCCACAGTTTGCAGCTGTATTTGGGTCATTAAATTCGTATGAAAATAATTGCTTTTGGACATTTCAAAATAATTATTGATTTGGGACGTGCACCATTGTGATCAGTTTAATAATGAATTCGTACACTCCTGTTGTAATAGTTCTTGTTGTTATTACGATCTCGGTAAACAGCTGTGGAACTTTTTAAAAATGGCGGGGCCGGAAGCAGCGGAGATCACGAAAGGGGCGGGGCTTGCCAGTTTCTGTACCTGTAGGTACATTTTTTACAAACGTTCTCTCAAAAGTAAAATACTGGTCTTTATGAGGCCAGAAGTGTACCTTCAAACAGTAATATAAAGTACAAATTTGTACCATTCCAACCCTAAGGGTACCTGCAGCATTGAAAAATGTGTGTAGCTTGTACAATAACTATAAATAGCAGTACTTCTAAACAGTAGTATAATTAGAGTTATTATATTATGATTTCCATAATAATCATAGTAATCATAGTAATAATTAGATGTATAATTATGTGGTTGGCCTAATATTTCTATAATAATTATTCAGTCATTATTAGCATCTTTGATTGTTGTCATAATCTCTATTTTATTGACTTTTATTCATCATTTTTAATTGGTTTAATTGTTCTTTATTAACACATACAGCTTGATAAGGTACAAAAATGGACCAGGACCGAAGGTACAGAAATGTCTTTCAAAAAGGAACCCCCCCCCAGGACAAGGGTGTACGCACTTGAACCCTGAACGGGAGCGCGCATTTGAGGGCGCGACGGTGGAAGTGCAGGTGTTGGGACAGGGCCTACATGTAAAGCAACACAACAAGAGGAAACCCAGCAGATGATGTCAGATTTGTATTAATGGGGGTTAATTAACGCCTGACTGGATGAACTTGGCCGTGCAGCAAACTGATGCAGCATTTTATCTCCAGAGACTTGTTCCTGACAGGTTTTTGGGTGTGAAGCTTACAATTATTTTGGAAAATGAAAACCGGCTCACAGTTCAAGTGAATCTTCTGAACAAAGAAGCCTTGAGCATGTTGTAGTTGAAAGAAGCTGTTAATCCCCAAGTTGCCTAGTTAGATCAGGGATAATATCAAACCCTCGTTTTCAGAACACATCTCTTATGAAATATCAATAAACCATCTCATGGTTCAGCAATGGAGCAACGAGATACAATCGGACAGCAGAGATTAGAATCGCACCACGTCCCCCATGGCAACAGCATAACACAGAAGATGAAATTAATCTGAAACAAGGAGACGAGTGAAGAGAGGGATAGGAAGAAGCAGAGATTTGCTATGGAGATAGAATTAGAAAAGAGAAGAGCTGAAAAGCGAGGGATGAGCGGCGAACGACAAACAGATAAACACAAAAGCAAGGCAAAGACTCCAGAAAGGAAAATTAAAAGAAAGCATGAATATGAAAAAATGTTTGTGAAGGAAAGCGAAGAAAAAAGAACAGAAAAAGAAGGACTTCCCTTTTACACTCTTAATTGGTTTACAAGAAGCAGAAAATCCCCTCAGCTCCGTGAAACGCCGGGGGCTGACGACAACCTTGTACATCCGGAAAGTCACCTCTTTTCTTTTACACAACATCCGAGTTCGGCACACACACACGTGCACACGCACACACAGGTGTGACTTTGCAAAAAAAGCATCAAAATCCCAACTTGTTGCCTGGAAGCAACTCAGAAAGAGCAGCAGAAATCACGCTAAGCTGCACATGTGCAAACACACGGGCTCCCTCCTCCCTCCGTGTATATGAAATACACATGAAGGAGCTGTCAGTAATCCTTTAACCGGAGAGGAAGCCTCCCACACACCGACTCCTCAGGTCCAGCGTAAATCCTCCCTCCTCAGCTTGGAGCAGGTAAATAGGGCAGCTGAGGATGTTTGTCTTCCTGAATGAATCTGTTTTTCTATATAAGGCCTGAAATGAGTTATTTAAAGGACTGCAGGAGCTGGGATTGCTCAGCATACACCAGGAGATGCTGCATTACTGCAGCGATGGCTTTTATCCAAAAGAGTGAACACAGATGAGACTGGCCCGTCCTGTTAATCTCAGGAGGAAGCGGAGCGGAGGACCGGGCAGGTCAAAGGAAGCTTTCCATCGATACGATTCTGCAGTGAAGTGGGACAGAACAGAAGCAGCTTCTCCCTTTTTCACATTAGTGTGTCACACATTCACTGCATGGATATTCTACAGATTCTCATCCTCATCGTCGTCGTCATACAGCTGTGACGTCATGGAGCGGACTAACAGTTGATGGTTTGTAGGATGCTGTAGGATCAGAAGCTGTGAAGCAAGCGTGGGCTGCCTCCTCGGAAAAGCCAGCTCCAGATCCGGGCAGCGATCCAGGTGTGAGCGACGGAGAGGCCGGCAGAGGGAAAGGAAAAGGTGACCATTCAACACCCTGCAGCTTCAGCTGCTCCTCACCACACCGAGGGTGGTAATGGTGGGGGGAACTTCAGCCAATGTCCAAGAAAATGAACGCACATCATGTGGATTTACTGCTCCTCTAAGCTAGCTGACCTGTTACATGCCAGTTTCTGTAGCTGTTAGCTTTGAACGCATACATGTTTAGTCCTAACTGGAACACTGTAAAAACAGACAGCACGATTAAGCCGAATCCACTTGCTTTCTTTTATAAACTCCACTTAAACTCTGAGTTTTGGACAGAGAACTTAAGTTCATGAGTGTCAGATGTTAAACTTATAATTTTAAATGGTCTTGACTTTTCTTTCAGCCTTCATCATTGATTGAACTCATGTTCCTAAGTTAAAGCTTACATGCACAAAAAGGGGGTGGAGCTATTTTCAAAACTCAACGTATCTGGACCACAAGACTCATGGGAAATGCAAATCCAGCAGGAATTCAACCTTTTCTAATTGTTATTCAATGAATTTGAGTCACATGTTTACTGCCTTTGTTCTGTTCACATTTAGAGAAAGATTTTGAAAAGTTCTGCTCAGTTTGGACGTCAAAGTTGCACCACGAGTGTGAAGGACAGTATGGGGAGATAAGATCACCACCACAGGCTTTGTCATTGTCATTGTCCAATTACTTGTAATGACGCTGATATATCTTGGACTCTGTATCTACACCTGCATATCATGCTTAAATAAATAAGCAAAATAAGTATCATTTTGATAAAATTACTTCACAGATTTGCTTGTCTGAATCAAAGATCAGTCAAGATCATGCGAGTTGTGTTGTTGTATAAATGTAAATATTAGTTTGTCTGGCTAAAAAAAAGAAGGTTCCCAGCACAAAACAATAAGCTATGAAAACTTGATCTTATAAGTTGAAGGAACTCAGTTGCATGTTGACTTTACCTGAATTATTTTGTTGGCGTTATTCAAAATTTCAAGGCAGCGAGGTTACAAATTATTTTAAGTTGAGTGAACTTGGGATTTTTTACAGTAAATGGATTTATTACTATTAATAATACCTTCAATGTGTTTATTTGCTGAACGAATGTTCCTCATGGCTTCTTTGTATTTCTGTTTATAGACCACACTCACTTCCATCCAGCATTCACCTGAACTACCTGGAATTCCACCTGTAAACCTGTTGTTTGTTGCATTATTGTGCTGTTGTGATTCAGAGTGACCAGTAAAGACAGTGAACTGTACAAACGAGTCCTGCGTGTTCTGACCGACACCCCATGGTGAACATCAACCCTCCTTACCAACGCCTAAACAGTCTGACATCAACATCACCCTGATAGGACACATTTTTGGAAATTTTGCATATAACTGTACAAATGGCCCGAGTGTTTGTTAAAAAAAACAAAAAAAACTAAAACAAGAAAGGATCTCAATGAGTTCTAGAATGTTTTAAAGTTGATCAGGATCAGAGAAAATTCCGGATATCTATGATCCAGAACACACAAACATAAGGGGGTGGAGCTGCTTGGCGGAAGTCTGCGTTCTCCGAGTGTTTTTTGTAGTCATACATGTACCTACTCACATCTGTATCGTACACAAGCAAACTTAAGCCACATCATCACGAATCGGTTAATTTTATACGGGACGTTTAACTCCCCGTTTTTTCTGCATCTACACCGTCGTTTAAGAATCGTTTAAGCCTCTTTGTCCTTCGCCCTCATCCTGCTTTGTTTTTTTATCCACTTAAAATTTGAGAGGCAAAGAAGATGCTATTTCTACACACAGCAATCGAGTAGACGTTGGCATGGTAATCAGATGTGATCAGAACTGATAAAAACAATTATTCATATGCTATTTTCTTTTTTTGGGGGGGGGGGGGGTTAAGATACTTTTATTCATTCTATGGATGCATTATTTTTAAAAAATAATTGTTCTGATTAATAAAATTGTGTCTATCACCTTTAAAAGTATAAATATTCTTGGCCCAATCAGAAGAATGTTTCTACATATTCTGTTATAAAACATGTGCAGAGGAAATAAGCTTCACATCTTCAGAGGCACCAGTTTTTCTGATGCTTGAAACTGTTAGAGGAATCCAGAGAAAGCCAGGTAGGTACGGGGAGAGCATTCAGACTGCAGACAGAAAGGCCACAGGCGAGATCCAAACTGGGAGCCCAAACGCTGGGAAGCAGGTGTCAGCGCTTTTCTTCCGTTAAAATGAAAGAAACGTCCACAGTAAATACCTGAAGGGTATTTTTCTGACAGCTTTACCTTTGGGTTCACTGCTAAAAAGCATTTTCTGTGTGTGTGGTCAAAAGAGATGCCTGAAAATTTGGAGCGCAGCCTTTTTTCCCCTGAATTTCTATTAATGTACAAGAACCGCTGTTGCAGAGTGAATGCAGAGAATTTACCGAGAACTTTACTCAAAGTGCAAAAACCCCATGAATGCATTTGTAAAAATAGCATCAATACACGTAAAGTTTGACCATCTCTGACGTCCATCACAAAGTGTGCACACGAGGACATACATTATGGTGATGAAAGGATCTAAAGTTTCGTTTCACTCTTAGGAACCGGTGTGCTCTAACTTTCCCTGGATGAGTGAAAGCAGGCTTCATTATTATGTCAAACACGAGGATACGAAGCCTGGAATTAAATTTTGGCTGCTGAGACGTCGACTGCAGAGCAGAAAACAATGCTGATGTAACCTAAAAGTACTTTCTTCTGGAGACAAAGGCCCAATTCCTATTTTCACCCCCACCCCTAGCCCCTCCTCTTGGTGTTTCAAGGGATTGAATTATTAAGAAATGGGACACCCCTTCGAAATCCTTATGCGTCACCAACAGTCGTTGGTGTTGCAGTAAACTGTTTCTGGAAGAGTTCTCAATGCCGTCTGCAGCAGCAAAAATCTCCTTTCCTGGGCGATGGGATTATTTTTTCGGTTTTGGGCTGAAAAATGTAAAACTGAAAGGAAAAGAAAATGCCTTTGACTCAAGCTTAATGTGAATGTTATGCTACAGACATGAGCAGATGCGCGTAATGTGATGAAACTAGTGATTTTGTCACATTTGTAATAAACATGTCTGTAATATATCAAAGTGACGTCAAAACAGCGATTTTCATGAACACTGTAACTGACTTGTATTATCAGGTGTCTGAAAGTTAAGTGAATCCACCTGATCTCTCCCTTTTTTTGCTGTTTTTCTCGTCACCCCTTTTTTTTGTCCTTTTGTAAATTTGCACTGTTCTCAAATAAATAAAAACGAAGTTTTTTTGTTTTTTTTAAATAGGGATTTTCATATTTTATTACCAAAAAATACATTTGTATGTTTCTGTGGCTGCGGATTTCCTCACCATTTTACCTGTATTTTGCATGAAATTGTGGGTACCGTATTTTCTGGACTATAAGTCACACTTTTTTTCATTGTTTGGCAGCTTGTGCTACTTATGTATCAAAATATATACAATTTCACATATTTTTAAGAATCAATTGATATTGACTGACATTAGCGAAGGAGCAAATATTACTGTTTAATGTAAAAAGAGGGCGTTCTAGGCTTGTGACAACTATATTCTGCTCCGAGGGCAAAAATCCCAAAACAGCCTCATCTCAGTGAGAAGAGTTCATTTTGGTCAGCTGGCCGTTATGTCTGTGCAGTGGAACAAATCCTCAAAAAACATGTTTATTCTTCTTAAGCTGGATAACGGATTTTTGGGTTTTTGAGGATTTTCAAAAAATGAGATAAAGGGAAAGGGGGGGGGGGGCCAACAAAAAAAAGGAAAAAAAAAAAAAAAACTAAATTTTGGGAAAAGGGCAGAAAACTCTTTCAATTTTAACATTAGGAAAAAAAAAAAGGGAAGGGATGAAAAAGAAGCAAATATCCCACATTATTTATTAAAAAAAAAAAAAAGAAAAAGATAGATAATTTTTTTTTTTTTTTTTTTTTTTTTTTTAACCAGGAAAGAAGAAAAATAAAGAGGGGACCCCTTAGTTATGATGTTTATGATCATTTACAGGCATTAACTTTGGAATTGGACTGATTGGGTCATTTTTAGCAGTAACAAGTAGGATATGAAAAATCTGAAAATCACCGTATTTTAAATAAATAAATACGACTTGTATATGTTTGTATGTTTGTATATGTTGTATATGTTTTTTACTTGTTCATGGTGCATTTTTTGACTGATGCGACTCATAGTACGGAAAATACAGTAATATACTGTACCACTCATTTTCTAGTGTACCCTGGAAAATCTCCGTTTCGAGGGCCAGATAGCCCTACCACTTCCCCCTCAGCCTGAACCAGAGTCCCGACACCACTACCCCTTCACATGAACACGCAAAACGAAGAGTTAAGGCCAAGAGCTAAGGCTAAGGGGGAACTGGAATTCACCCAAACTCTAATGTCTGTGGTCGATTATTACTAGTTGACTCACATGATGATTTTCCGAACCCTTTACTTTTTGTCTTATAATGTTCCTTCTGTTAAAAGTTAAAAGTGAGATGCGTTTCATTCGCTTCCTTTCTTGTCTTTTTCCATGTTTCATCTTGTTTTTCCGGGTGTTCTGCCTTGGACTTCGTCTCTGCATTGGCATTACTCCCATCATTAATTGTTGACTGGTCTGTGATGGTTTGTGTATCGCTGTCCCCTGCAATCACTGCAGGAAAGCCTGTTACAGCAGCCAATTAAAGGCCACACACACACACACACACACACACACCCACACACCACTGGATGCTGCATACACACTCATTATTTGCCTGGTGGACTATGTAGCTAACATCTGCCCAGTATGTGGGCATCAACCCAACGCTTTTCACACAACAATCTATTCCCTCAGCATTTAAACGCACCTTGACATTTCTATTCTGTGTTTACTGACTCAATCTGACTGACCTGCTCCCTTTCGTTTGATTCTCCGACAGTGAGAAGCCAATTACAGACCAGGGGTGTCTGAGCGCCTTCCTGCCTCCTGTTGACTGGGCATAAGCTGGCCAATCAACCGCTGACCTGGGAGTATGTCTTATGTCATGGAAAATACTAATACTCAGAGAGCCTGAAGCCTGTTAGCTTATTTAGAGGCTCCCTTCGTACCAAACTGTAGAAAATGAAAACAAATCCTGAAAAGTCACATCGATGTACAAATTTAGCTTAGAAAGGAGTTTCCCAAACACTCCATTGTAAGCATATTGAGTGATCACAATGAGAATCACCTGGAAACATGGAAGAATACATGACCTACATAACAAACGTCACCTCATGGTCACTTGAGGATGTCCACATAGGCTGGGGGGGGGCGTCCTCGAGAGCCACAATCCTGCAACTTTCAGATGCATCCCTTTTCCAACACACCTGAATCACCTCATGTGTATGTCATTAAGCTCTGCAGAGGTAGATATCCATATACACTATACTGCCAAAAGTATTCACTCACGTGTCCTCACTCACATATGAGCTTCAGTGACGTCCCATTCCTGGTCCACAGGGTTCAGTATGACGTTGGTCCACCTTTGCAGCTAGAACAGCTTCATCTTCTGGGAAGGCTGTCCACAAGGTTTAGGAGTGTTTCTGGGAATCTTTGACCATCTTCCAGAAGCACATTTGTGAGGTCGCACTGATGTTGGACCAGAAGGCCTGGCTCTCAGTCTCCGCTCTAATCCATCCCAAAGGTGTTCTATGGGTTTGAGGTCAGGACTCTGTGCAGGCCAGTCCAGTTCCTCCACACCAGACTCTGCATCCAGGTCTTTATGGACCTGCTTTGTGCTCTGGTGCACAGTCATGTTGGAAGAGGAAGGGGCCAGCTCCAAACTGGTCCCACAAAGTTGGGAGCATGGAATTGTCCAAAATGTCTTGGTATGCTGAAGCATTCAGAGTTCCTTTCACTGGAACTAAGGGGCCAAGCCCAGCTGCTGAAAAAAGAGCCCACACCATAATCCCCCCTCCACCAAACTTTACACTTGGCACAATGCAGTCAGACGAGTACCGTTGTCCTGGCAACCACCAAACCCAGACTCCTCCATCAGATTGCCAGATAGAGAAGCGCGCTTCGTCTCTCCAGAGAAAACCTCCACTGCTGTAGAGTCCAGTGGCGGCTGCTTTCCACCACTGCATCCACGCTTTGAATTGTACTTGCTGATGTATGCAGCTGATCGCCATGGAAACTCATTCCATGAAGCTCTCTGCACACTGTTCTTGAGCTGATCTGAAGGCCACATGAAGTTTGAAGGTCTGTCGTGATTGACTCTGCAGAAAGCTGGTGACCTTTTTCGCACTATGTGCTTCAGCATCTGCTGACCCGCTCGGTCAGTTTACGTGGACGACCACTTCATGGCTGAGCTGCTGTCGTTTCCAAACACTTTCATTTTCTTATAATACAGCTGACAGTTGACTGTGGAATATTTAGGAGCGAGGAAATTTCACCACTGGATTATTGTACAGGTGGCATCCTATCACAGTTCCACGCTGGAATTCACTGAGATCCTGAGAGCGACACATTCTTTCACTATGTTTGTAAAAACAGTCTGCATGCCGAGCTGCTTCATTTATACACCTGTGGGCATGGAAGTGATGGAACACCTGATTCTGATCATTTGGATGGATGAGCAAATACCTTTGGCAACATAGTGTATAAACACTTGATACTGTATGTCCTGTGCTGTTGCCCAGTGGAGTTGAATGTCCACACTGGTTTGTTATAAACAAATATGGCTGCCAATGTGGACGTTCAAAATACCCTCATGTCCTATCTGGTGTATACACACACACACACACACACACACACTATAATATATATATATATATATATATATATATAAAGGATATATGGATATCTATGTTTGCAAAGGTGTGGTAATGAGTCATTTATTTGATTCAGGTGTGTTGGAGGAGGGATGCGTCTAAAAGTTGCAGGATTGTGGCTCGCAAGGACCAGACTTGGCCATGCCTAATGCAGACTGTGAAATTACAATTAGCAAGTCTGGTTTGGATTTTTCTCTGCAACAAGCTGAAATGCATCATGGTTTAGTTGTGAGGCTTAAGCCTTTTTGATTTTCTCTCCAAGATTAAAAAATAAAAAACAGTCACATTTTAAGGTAGCAGACATGAAGTCAACCAAGCTTCTTTGTTAGCATCTGTCCTCTGAATATTCACCTTCATTCACACCATACCACAGTGAAATGTGACTAACCAAGTGAAAAGTTCACGTGGGCTCCATCCAGAACCTTCTTACAGTAAGAGGATAAGTGTCTTTGGGAAGCTGTGAAGACAGAGATGCCTCTCCCAGCGTCTCCAGTCAAGCCTCTGCTACACTGAAGGCGATCTGAGTGCAGGGATGTTCTCGGGGATACCGAGGCCTGAGGCAAAGCCGAGCAGGAATCACGAAGCATTGGACACAGATGGAAACTCTGGAATAACAGCACAAGGCTCAAGGATGCTTGCTCCAGTGTGAACACATTTAAATAAACATCACTTGTACAAGACAAACTGACATGGAACTGCTCTCGACCCATTTTCCATCAAGTGCCAACGGATGCACAAATGTTATTTAGCAAAATGCTAATGAAAGCCTCTGAGATGAAGCATTCACCTGTTTATTAATCCTGCAGATAAACTGAGATCCCGCGGGGGGTTTTATGCTTATAACGTAAAACAAAATCAAACTCTTCAATTTTAGAACTATTTACATTTATATTAAAACAACCGTTACCAATGTTGCATTGTTGCACTGTTTTTATGCAATAAATGCTATTAATGCTATAAATGAGGTAATGGAACTCTGAAGTACAGACAGACCCACCATTAATCAAAATAAAATATCGTTCCAATCTCTAAACTTTCAATGAAAACTCCAACCAATCCCTGCAGTGTGACCCCCGCCTAGGATTGGCCGAGGGACCCGCCTGTCAGACCTTGCTTCCACAATGGAAAGTGGAGGGAATGGGGGGGGTCTTTGGAGTGAGGCGGGACTGTTTTTCAAATAATTTTGCTGTGCTTTCTGAAATGTGAGATCACATTGCTTTAAGGGAGATTTTACACCAGTGTCTTAAACCCCTGAACCTAAACAGAATTGGTAAAATGGTCCATAGTCCAATTCTAGATCCACTAGAGGTCCCGTAAGAGCGACGGCTCCGTTATTTAGGATGGGCCTGGTTTTTATCAGTGTTGCCAACTTTTCAGGGAGAAAAGACGCTATTGGCTGGCTTGAAAGTCGCCAAAAGTTGCAAAATGATGACACAGCAACAGAAAGTCACTTTCATGCATGCACGGTAACACAATAAAAGTCCTAGTCACCTACTGAAGGGGTGACATACACATTTGAGTCATGGTGCAAAAATAATGCTGAAAGCCAAAATGCACCTTAACATGCTCAGACCAGGAAAAAAAAAAGTATCCTCTCACACCTGTGCAATTAATTTGTTATCTGGATGAGGAGGAGTGAACATCCCTGCTGCTGCACCACGACAGCGTGAACTGTGAGTGATGCCAGGAAACAGGGAGGGAGGAGCCGACGGCAGGCAGCACCCAATGAACGGGCGGAGAACGATATGAACTTTATCTGCCTCTATGAACACCAGGAAAAGTTGCTAGATTTGCCGCTAGTTGCTTTTTTGAAAATGAGTTGCTAGAGGGGTCTGAAAAGTTGCTAAATATTGCAACAAAGTTGCAACGTTGGCAACGATGGAGTTTGTTCCTTTACTTGTCCAATGGGCTTTATGCACAACTTCACTCCTGAACTTAAAGGATAACTTTCTTGAGATATTAAAAAAATGTTCCAGAGTCTTGCTCAGCATGAGGGTGAGGAGAAGATGAAGGACCATCATTCTGTGGGTGTACTATTCCTTTAATACCTGTAAATGATCATAAACATCATAACTAAGAAGGATAAACATGTTTTCTGAGGATTTGTTCCACTGCACAGGCAGTACAGCTAGATGACCAAAATGAACTCCTCTCACTGAGATGAGGCTATTTCGGGATTTCTGCCCGTAGAGCAGAATATAGTTGTGACAAGCCTGGAGCGCCTCTTTTGACATTCAACCGTAATATTTATTGGCTCATGTCAGTCAATATGAATTGATTCTTAAAAATATGTTAAATTGTGTTATATTTTGTTATAAGTTGCACTGAATTATAAGTCGCACAAGCCGCCAAGCTATGAAAAAAAAGAAAATACAGTTCTCACTGGTAAAATTTCTGTATCACTCTGACTCCTTCGGAAGTTATTTCGTTGAGTCGCCCTTTGGTGTACATCCATATAACGGGAGAGACGGGGAAGCCTCCCTATAAGACATTATCTGTGGCAAAACTCTTCAATACTTTAAGTAGAATGAACAAACAAACAAGTACTATTGTCCTGTGAGTATTTTTTCCTACACATAACTACAACATCTATCCACGTACTGTTTTTTATTGCTCCTGTAACACAGCTGTCCAGGTTCAACTTTAACCCTGCTGTCATCTATGTGAACCCAGGAAGCTAGCGTCGCTCCCACCTCTGAAAATAAGCAGGGAACTGGTCTCTTCTAATGAGAATGACAAAGACATGAGATGTAATCCATATTCCCTCTGAATCCCTAAATCACATTCCATTTTTCCACTCGACTCCTTCATCATCATCATCCCACAGATAGACACATGAAAGATGAGTCGTGATTGGCCGAGGTAGAGTCTGAATCGATGGTGAAGGATGCAGTCCAGCACGTCTTTCTCCCAGAAAGCGACCAGACTGTAAGAGAGCGATGCTGACGGCGTGACGGAGGGGTTGTGGAGTGTGTGTGGCTGTGTGTGCATGCTAGCAGAGGTTACGAGGGGGCTATGGGCTGCACTGTGAAAAGGACGATTGGTGTTAAATTGGGGTGAAAAGAGGCTTAGGTAGAGACAGAGAGACTGAGTGAGACAGAGGGAAGGCAGGGGAGAGATGGTCACCCTTCACTCCACACATGGATTAGAGGCTATACAGACATTGACAGGCTCAGGATCTGGCTTACACCGGTAAAGCCCTGCAGACACACACACCCTCGATTCTGAGTGTGTCGGCGCTAACAGCTACAGCGTATCGAGCAGAGAAAGACGACACGTGTGTTTGGCTCTCACCGTTTCTCAGTGTTGCTGAGATTCATGGAGCTGAGCTCTCATCAACTGATGGGCCAAAGTCTCAGCATCTTCCTTTAATAATTATAATAATAATAATAAGATGCATGATAATTATCGGGCCAATAACAGAAAAATTATTACGCCATTCCTATAAGTCTGATGTCATGACAACTTACCCCAATAACTTATACCCCATAAAGTTGGAATTTTTAAGATCGGACATGCAGAAGTTGAAAATCCCACTTTTAAGTTTTTCTCGCTGAGATATTGTGATTGGGGAAAGAAAACTGCTGCTTCACAGGGGAGATCCAAATCTGCTTCCACACCACTTTCCCTTCTTATTTTAGACACAACTACCCCATACAGTTGGCAGGGGTGGGGAAAAGTATTGATACACTGAAATATTGCGATATTTTCAGACGCCAATATCATATTGATAATCAAAAGTGCGGTATTGATCTATTTTACTGACGAAATCTTGCGAGGTTTTATCGATGTCACGAAATCTTATGGGTTTTCATGAAATCTCACGAGATTTCATGACAGAACGATGAGATCTCGAGAGATTTTGTTGGTAAAATAAATCAATACCGCATTTTTAAATACCAATATGAAATCATCATATGAAAATATTGCAATATTTCAGTGTCAATACTCTTTTTCAACCCTAACGGCTGGAATGTGATTTGGTATAATTAGGTATGTATGTGTGTTATCGGTATCGGCCTTTAAAAGCTGACATTTATCGGTTATCGGTATCGGTTTTTAAAAAATGGTTATCGTGCATCCCTAACTATAATAATGGATTAGACTTGCAATATCGATTGCATATCACGCTTTATTGCCGGGTACTCAAAGTGCTCACATTGGATCTATGCATTCATATAATAATAATAATAATAATAACAATAATAATAATAGTACATTTTATTTAAAGCGCTTTTCAAGAAATCCAAGGGCACTGTACACACCAAGTAACAATCAAAGAAACAACATAAATAGTCAGAATGCAATAGAAAATGCAGTACATGGATAAAAACAGAATAAAACAGATAAAAACATTTAAAAAGAGCAGAAACAGCGGTTTTAACAGATGGAGTGAATGATGTCAGAGTTTGTAGGCAAGTTTGAACAGGTGGGTTCTGACATGTGATTTACAGAAAAAAGAATTGATATAACGGTATTCTGGAGGGAGGGAGTTCCAGAGTTTGGGAGCAGAGCAGCTAAAAGCCCTGGTCCCCATGGTAACCAGTCGACGGGGAGGGGACGGTGAGATGGAGAAAGGAACAAAAACACTATTTATGAAACTCTGAACTCACAGGACAATAGTACTGATTCATTCGTTCATTCTACTTAAAGTATTGATAAAATCAAGGAGTTTTACTGCAGATAATGTCTGATATAGAAGCTGCTCCGTCTCCGCCATGATACTGGATGTACACCGAAGGGCAACTCAACGTAATATCTCCCTGGAAGTAAGTAAATGCACATATAAACTCCTAGAAATAAGGTTCAGGTTGACAAAAGAAAGTTATCCTTTATTAAAGCTTCATAATCACAATTTGAAGAGCACTGAGGACATTTTAAAGCTACTAAAAGAAGGATTGGAGTGGCTCTTCAGTGGCTCTTTGAAGGCTCATCCTGAGGGTGGTGGGTTCAGATCATCCTAAAACACCCTCCACCGTTCTTGTCACCATGCAGGGAGTCATGAAACGATGTTCTACATGCTGACACAGAAACTTCCTGGGGTTAATATGCACAGCTAATATGTGCTGATCAGAAGAAATGCAGAAAACAGCAAAGACTGATGTAGGGCTGTGCAATTAATCCAAATTTGATCGTGATCTCCAAACCTCTAATCGAGCTAAAACAGTATTTCTGAAACTTATTCTGAAGTTAAAGTTTATTTCAGTGGCTTCCCCCCAGGCAATTTACTGGGTGTCATTAATAAAAATGTTAGATTTGGAATGTTTTAGAATTGCACTAAAGCTTAACAAAGTTTATTTTGGGATCTTTTTTTTTATATATATATAAATGAGAATATTTTATTTTTCAAATCCAGAGAAACTGCAGAACATGGATGCATTGTTTATGTTGGATACACGTGTTTTTCGCCATTTTTTGCATTTATTTAATGCTCAAAGTATATTTATTTTATTCATTTAATGTTTTATGCACTGCAAAACAGCTACCGTATATATGTACTTATTTGTAACCTAATATTTATTTTCAGTTTGAATGTTTTTCATAAATTATGAATGAAGTGTTTGAAAGAGAAAGAAATGGTAAATAAATGCATCATGTGACTGAAAAATAATCGTTTGAATAATCGTGATTTCAATTTTGATCAAAATAATCATGATGATATTTTTCCATAACTGAGCAGCCTCAGACTGATGGAACAAAAATGTTACTGCAGAAGAACCGTGAGAAACCTCATAACTCCACAGGTAAAAGAGATCACCAGAATAGTTAGACTTCATTATAAAGCCAACTTCATCACCTTTAATCACCTGTTTTAAGGAGCTGTTTGATTTTTCTGGTTCCGGGTTTCACCCTCTGTAAGGTCAGAATGGGTTCATTTTCTGGTAACGGTGACGGTGACCGCGTCATTACCTAACCTCTTCACCTTGGAGGAGAAACAGTTTGTCTCCAGGTCTGACGGTTAGAAGCTAGTTAATCTTGCCATTGATTTGTTTTGTGGGGAGAAGATTAAAAGTCAATTTATTCCATTTCAAACAGACAGAACAACAGGGAAGAAAGTCAGAACGACTTCTTTCTCCAAATGTGTTTGCTTTAATTAACAGTGTCACTGTTTGAATGAAAAAGACAATCTCCAGAGAATTAGAAGATGATGTGCTGCTGATCTTTATCTCGCAGGCCAACCACGGCTCCTTCATGCGTTGCTGATTAATTGCAACAGCCATTTTATCAATTTCAGGGACGGCTGCAGTGTAAATAGATGTCATGACAGTGAAAGCAGTAACATAACACCCGAAAAATACATTTTCTTCTCTATTTAGTAAAATAAACTCAGTTTGGACTTACTTATTCTCTCCTAATTAATCTGAGGAAAATGATATTTTTGCCCGTACATTTGTTTTTGTTCAGTTCCACACATCATTTATTCTTTTCCATAATAACTTTTCCATTTCATTCTCCGCTTTTCAGAGCACCTACGATGGAAATTGACCTGTATTAGTGCAAATGCATAACTCGGCTCCATGAAATCAGGTTCAGAAGGTCTAATTGTTTCACTGTGATGAGATGGACCTCAGAGAAAAACACTATATCAGCTTTGTGAGCCCAGTTTTTCATGCAGATATTGATATAAACTTCCAAATGGTTAAAAATCAGCACTGAAAGGAAGAAAACTGGGAAATGCATTTACCATTTTAAAAACGTGTGTTCTTCTGCAACTATAGGAAAACAGGAGGTTTATAACGTTGTGGGTGTTTGTGAGATGCTTTTAGAACCCAACCTGATGTTAAAGTACCATTTACGGACTGTTTTGATGGCGCAGTGACATTTATAACTGTTTGTATATTTCTGGAGCTCTTGTATTCCAGCTGAGAAACCATAGTTAACCTTTTCTCTGCGTCACTTTACTGCAGCAGGTTACACACCAGCAACTGGATATCAACACACTGGCACTGGTTTAGAACGCGCAGCACGGACGAATATTAAAGAAACGCATTCTGTATCGGAGGAAGAGAAAAAAAGAAAGCCAGAAAGGGAAGAAGCAAGACGTAAGAGTCATCAGACTGACTTTTACTGGCTGAGAGATCTGAGAGAAGAGACAGGACGAAGATGAAGCTGGATTAGCCTTCGTTAGCCTCACTCATTCTGCCACATCTGGTATGACTTAGTTCAGCGTACAGAAAGATCGTCTGTTATTAAACTTATAAAAGAGTTTGGGGTCTTTTTCTAGCACAACATAAAAGCTATGCTCTTCATTCTGGGAACAGCAGTACATCACAGAGACTGAACAGAATCTGAGACAATATGCTGTCTCATAATATACTGTCTAAGGATTTACCGTCTTAAAATTTACTATTCATTTCCGCATAATTTACCATCTTAAAATTTACTGCCTTAAAATTTACTTTCATAATTTATCTTCTTTTAATTTATCATCTAATGATTTACCGTTTTAGAATTTACTGCCATATAATTTACTGTCTTACAATTTACTATTTTATGATTTACTGTCTTATAATTTACGATCTGATAATATACTGTTTTAAAATTCACAGTCTCATAATTTACTGCCGTATAATTTACAGTCTTAAAATTCAGTGTCTTTTAATTTACTGTCTTAAAATTTGCTGCCTTAAAATTGTCCGTCTCATAATTTACCGTTTTAAAATTTACCATCTTATAATTTACTATCTTATAATTTACTGTTTTACAATTTGCTGTCTTATAATAAACCATCTAATAGTTTACCATTTTATAATTTTCTGTCTTGGAGGCTGTAAGTGGACTACAGCTCAACCTGGTACAGTCTTAGGAAGATGCTGGAAATGGAGAAACGAGTGAAAAGAGGAAATTTCCACACTCTTTATCAGTACAAATGACACTTATTGCTAAGCTTTCGGTAGGACCTTCATCAGAGCAAAACCTGATGAATTTACTGTCTTATGATTGACCTTTTTTACAAACTACAAGCTGAAACGTTAAACTCATCTCCTGCTTGTTATCAGTTATTGTGCTGATGGCTG
The DNA here is from genome assembly GCA_023101725.1 of Atherinomorus stipes. Lineage (NCBI taxonomy): Eukaryota > Metazoa > Chordata > Actinopteri > Atheriniformes > Atherinidae > Atherinomorus > Atherinomorus stipes. The sequence continues at coordinate 51,623 of JALJCO010011778.1, forward strand.
CGCATGTTTTCTTTGCATCATTTTAACAAAGCCAGCACTCTGTTGTTCACCCTCATCTTTTATTTATGTCAAATGCATCGTCTCTTTAAAAGAAAAACATGAAATGATTGGGTGAGAAGCATTTACTGCCTCCTGCATCTCCTGCTGCTTCTTTGAATGTTCCCATCTTAGCATAAAAACTGAGGTCAAGTCAGATCAGAGGATTAGCATTTTTACCAACTTCCTTCGGCTCAACCTTCCGCAGGTTCCAAGAGACTTCACCAAGAAAACTGCCCTCCACAACAAAGTCATGTGTCAAACTTTAGTTAAAATCAACAAGCCGTGAACTGAAATATATGTTAAAAGCTGTTCCAGTGTAGTTTTCCACTTAATTCTCTATGAATAAATAAATCTGCACAGCAACACGCTGCTGGTTTTTGAGGTTCAACTGAGGCTGATGCATATCTGCAGAAGTTCCTCTCAAAGTAAAATACACAAAACTGGTGAAAAGGTTGAGAGCACCCCAGTTTTCCCAAGCAGTTCAGGTTTGACAAATGGCTTGAAATGGTTCATGAGCTGGACTGGTGACCAGTTCATTTCCTCTGGAGTTTAATGAATCCACATAGAAATCCAGGATTAAAACGTCATTAATAATAATTTCTGTTTGTCTGATGGATTTTTTTCCCCTGATTTTCGTGTAAATTTACACTTTTTATTAGATTTTTTGACTCCTATTAAGGAGTACAGCACCAGTTGCAGCTTTTTTCCAAAAGTTCGCCCCCTCTGGTGACAAGTGGAAGTGACGCTAATGTTGTGCACACGCATGAGCTGATTCGACTGTGTTGATCTCTAATTTAACCCACATTACACTCAGTCTGAGCCCACAGTTAGTGACACGATGTCTACTGAAGTAATAGAGTTATAAATCTGTAAGTTGTTTACAGTTTGATCGATGAGTAAACTGAGGGACTGTTTGCTAACGCTAACAACAGGCTAACGCTGGCTTGTAATTCAAATATCTAAATTCACAGGCTGAGACCACGATACCCTTATAAATTAGGGGGAGTACAACACACATAACATATGACACACCTTATAACTTTAGGGGGAGTGGATAGCCCAGTGGTAGCGTTGGGGGTGGGGGGGGGAGGGGGCGGGTCGCCCCCCCGGACGCAGGGGGGGGGGACGAAGGGCGCCCGAGGAGGGAGGTCCCCCCCCCACCCACCGCCCCCGCGCGGGCGAGCAGCCTACCGCCCCACCCACTCCAAACAGAAAGGAAAAGGGAAGGAAAAGGAAAAATCAATATCGGGGAGCAAACAAAAAAAAAAAAAAAAAAAAAAAAAAAAAAAAAATTACACATCAGGCAGTTGTTAGAGCATGTGGAGTAAAGAAAAGATAGTTAACGTTTAAACTTGCGCAATGCACCTTTTAAATAAGAAAAAAAGTCAGCTCTTAGTGAAATAAGTTGAAAATGAAAAAAGTAATAATACTTAATTTTATGAAAACCATGACATTGTTTTTAAATTGGGGCACTGCAATCAGGTGTTTTCTGTAACGTCCAATCAGACGTCTCCACCTGTTGACAGGTATATTGGTCCATGTTCATGAGCAAAGTGCTTTAATTTGTCCGGGACAGTTTTGTTTGTTTGTTTGTTTTTTAAATAATTCTTTTCAACTACAATTCAAAAGTGATAACATATTTCACAAAATTATAATTTAGAAATTTTTTATTTATTATTACTTTTTTTAGTTTCTTGTTATATGAACTACTATTGTGAATTTAGCATCTTCTTTAATTGTTGGGTATGAATAATTTTGAGGATGACTGTATATGAGGGATAAACTGAAACCAAATGCATTAATGCAACATAATATAGTTGAGTTAATCCAACAAATTTTTGTTCAATTGCTTTAAACGGAAATAATCACATTTAATAAATGTGAATTATTTATGTTCAACACAAAATAACGTAGTTCAGTGGAGTAAAATGACTTACACTTTCTTATAGAAGTGATTTATGTTCAACAGACTCAGTCAAATTAATTAGAGGTTGGAACGATCCCATTAAACGTACATGTCTTTAAGCTGTTATTGAAGGCATGTTCATTTCCTATGATGTAGAGCAAGGTCACATGACCTATGCTTGAACTTTAGATGTTAAATAAACTGATGGGATGGGAGAGTGATGGGATTACATGGACATCTAACTCATGGTGCAGAAAAAAACAAAGGATACCGCAATGCATGATGTAAATAAGTCCATCAATTAAGTTTCTGTTGATGAATCTGAGAATGTTTGCTGAAAAATATATTTTAATTTTACGTCCATAAAAAATGTAGTAATAACTGCTAAATTTGTGTAAAATAAATTAAATCTCCATGTATCACCTTTAAGACGGGCTTGTATGGACAGAGTGTGGTCTCTATATTGTTAGTTTTTCTGTCTGTTTGCATTGTTGCCTGTTTCTTTTCTTTTATAAAAAATGATATTATTGTTATCAGTATTGGACTTGGAGTCTGTAAATAAAGCCATCATCATCATCATATCTGTGAGACATTTCTTACTAAAAAGAAAACTGTGGCAAGTAATTAAACTGAAAAATTGGGACTTTGGATCAAAGTGTATAATTCACAGAAATGAGGAAGATGATGTTCAGGGGAAGATGTGAAATGCCATGTGGCTGGAAAACATTAACATCCTGACCGATGACATTTTAATGGAGTGGACAGGATGGATCATTTGGGACGGAGCATATTGTTGTCCATTATCAGGCCTCCCAGTGTGAGACACATGGTCACATAAACACCTCCCCGTCCGGGTGTGTGTGTCGCTGCGGTGTGTATCTGAGAGAAATGATGGATAGATGTCACTGGCAGGTCTCTCGCCCGCTTCCCCTGTCTGTTTACTTAGTGTATGTTTGTGTGTTGCTGTCTGAGTGATCGTGTGGGTGCAGAGATCCTGGTGTATTTGTCCAGACCCCATTAAACACCTGTTCGCTGGGCTAATGTGTGCGGCCGTGTGGCCTCGGGCTGCTGCAGAAATACAGCAACCCACATCCTGCATGAGCTAAAAGCAATCCTCAATATGCCGCTGCATCCTGCTAAAACACCTAGCTTATATATGTTTATCCACGAAAATGAAAAGATGAAAGGTAACTGTGCAGAGACAACATTTCGGAGGTTTAAAGGTTCTTCTTCAGCACTTATTAATGCAGCAAAGTATCGACTTTGTTCCTAATAATCGAATATTTTGAGGGTTTCACCATTAAACAGAACTCTGAGTATATCATCTCTATGCCCTTTTTTCTTATTGGGATTTAAGAATTTGCTAATTTGGACCTGCCCATGCACCTGCAGTTAAAACTGTCCTGTTTACTTGTCAGTGTCAGTGTTCAGGAACTTGTTATTGTAACGGTCAATCAGTCACTCTATTCAAAAACTGTACCAGCATCATGGAAAATTGCAACGGTGACACCTATTTATAAATCTGGGACTATAACTGAGGTCGCTACTTTCTAACAACTGGTATTCAACCAGTTGTTTCTAAGGTTGCTGACAAACGGATAGCAGGCCAACTGACCAATCACTGACCAAGTGCCATAAAAAACGGGTCAAAAACGCAGATTTTTAAGGTCTAAAAGTTATGATGTAGGTCTGTAGCTAAGATAAGATACTGCATTAATATTTATTGAACTTTATCAATGAGCCAATGAGGCAATTCGTTCTCTGCATTTAACCCAGTGGTTCTCAAACTGGGGGGCTCAGGGCTCTGTCAGGGGGGGTTCAGCCAGGCCTATAGTTTTTATTCTTCTAACCAAAAATGGGCATATTCTTTACAGTACTAATGAACAATGATGACTCAAAAGGCATTGCCTCCCTCAAATGCAGTGCATTTGTATCTCATGGTAAATGTTTGGGTGCATGTGGTAGCAGTGGTGGGATGGAAGGGGGGGGGGCTGACATTATAATTTCTAATAAAAAGGGGGCCCTGCAAAAAAAAGTTTGAGAACCACTGATTTAACCCATCTCAGGTTGAACCTGAGAGCAGGGGGCTGCTGATGAAAGCGCCCCGGGGAGCAGTTGGTGGGGGTTAAGGACCTTGCTCAAGGGTCCACAGTGGTTCACCTGAGTGTCGCATCGGGGACCTGAACCCGGTTCTGCCACGCCCCAACCCACAACATTTACCACTACGCTACCCACTCCCCCAACAGAACAACTGCAGAATAACTTTCAGGAATGAGGAAAGAAAAATGGGAAATAAATCCTTTCAACTTGATTATATGAGTTTGGAGTTTGACATCAAATTTAAATCACAATCAAAGTTTGATTACTTGCACAGCCCTGTTGTGGAGTACGTAGAACGGTCCTCCAGAGACACCGAGCATTTTGCAGATGTTGCCGGTGTTGGACCAGATGCAGTCAGACCTCAGATTTTGGGGGCAACTTTAAAAACTAAATGAGTTTTGATGAAGAATTGAGACGATTTCCCTCCACTGGGACGTTTCTCTGCTACGATCTCCAGTAACAGACAGTGAAGAGTTCCCGATCCTGCCAAAGATGCTGAACGTTTAGCCTAAACTGTGTCTGGTTGACATGAGGAAGGAGGGAGAATGAAACTCTCATCTTTGTCAGAGCTGGAATGTGATGCAGCGTCATGTTTGGGACTCTGGCTCCGGCTGTGTTTGCCTCGTATCAACCGTCTCTTCCACTGACCGAGGCTTTGACAGGCTGTTGGCTCGTTCTGATCACGACCGCAGCCCTGAAATTCCACAGCTGTCAGAGTGTTTGTGGCTCCAGCTTTGGTGTTATGATCATTACCCCGACACTTGCGTTTCCAAAGTGTTTAGCACCGACAACATGCAACGCCGTGTGTGCTGCGACGGAGCCGAGCTGTGCTGAAGCCACTGCAGCTCATTGCTAACACATCTGTCACAGAAGCACGAGGTCCAAACAGCAGCAGCTGCTCACATCCACACCAGCGCGGGAAGAACCAAAGCTGCATCCGTCCAGACCGAGCAGCTGCAGCTGTGAGCTCGCAGCCGGCAGCGCTGAACGCATCACACACACTCGTTTCTGCCGAATCTGCAAAATCTTTCCTGTAACTGGGAGATGAATGCACCAGCTCAGGCCCAAACCTGGAAGTTAACCGGTCAGAGGGAGTGAAATGCTTCCTGCTGCGTGTTCATATTCAGAGTTAAAGGAATAGTTCACCCTCAGAATGATTTAACTTTATTTTCCACTTACCCTGATGGTGAGCAAAACTCTGGAGCACTTTTTTAATATGTCAAATGTAGCTGGAGTTCAGGGCGACTTCCCCCCCAATGGAGTTCGCCAGGGTCCGAGCCAAAAAGGTCCATAAAAGTCCACAAAAAATTGTCAAAATTCCTCCATACTGCTCGTCGCATGTAATCCAAGTGTAATTCCAGACACTAAAAAGTGAAACTACGAAGAAAAAGTGTAGTAAACAACATTATAGCTTCAGTTTGTGCACGCTCCAGTGACGGCTTTGCTCGTGGCTGCAGTTACCTGAAGCGGCAGTCGCGAGTTTCGTTTCTTAATCTTGCCTCTAGTCCCTTTAACAGTGGAAACGTCTCCATTCACACAGGTGGAGTCCAGATGTTTTTCCTCTGGTGGCTGGAGGCGTGCCCTGCAGCGTTCATGATGATGACTGCTTCCATGCACTGACCTCTCCTCTGATGCAGGGGAAGGTCTGCATATTTACATGTCCGCTGATGAACAGCTGATTCATGCTGAAACTGTCTGCTGATGGACGCCCAACACAAGAGTTGAGTTCATCTGAGCGATAAGTTGTAAAAGCAGCAGGTTCGTTTGTCTGCTGTAACTCTGCAAGCTGCAGACATCAGTCTGACACGGAGTAAAAGAAAATCCCTGGAAAAACTGAGAAGCCCACAGCTGCACGTCCAACATGTCACAGTAAAAACACAAAAAGGGTTTTTATATACTAGAAAGAGCCATGTGGCTACATTACAATTAAAGCTAATGAGCCAACAAACTACTCCACTTTTATGTTATGATGTGACGATAAAACTAAACCAGTTTTTGCTTATTTGTTCATTTTTACATTGGTTAAATGTCCAGATGTTAAATTAGCCTCTAAAATAACTATAAAACTACAAAAACTGATAAAAAAAAAAAAAAGCAGAATGAGAGGAAAAGAGATGATGTCTAACAGGATGGATGGTAAGTAAAAACAAAAGAAGAGGAAAAACGATGGAACTGAAATCATATAAGTGATGACAGAAGTAAAGCAGGATGAGAACTCATTCTGCGTTGCTCATTGTTGTGCATTCACTTTTAAAGGCTGTCTGAAGGGACACCGTGTCACTTATGGTCGCTAGGGGCAAGAGGTGTACGAGATCTTGTGATTTTAAATTGTGCAGGATTTCACATTTAAGCCAAAAATTTTCTCGCAGGTCACCTGTAGGGGGCAGTAATGCACCTTTGTAACATCTAAACTGCTAAAACTGACAGAAGAAGAGCAGCGGCGGCCGTCTGTTGCTAACTTAGCGACTTTGTTGCTACATTTAGAGAGTTTTTCGATCCCTCTAACATTTCTTTTTTGAAAAAAGCCCAAAAATATTATATTAATATTAGGCCAAACACATATATAATTATACATATGATTACTATGATTATTATGAAAATCATAACATAACTACAATTATACTACTGTTTAGAAGTACTTCTATTTGTAGTTATTGTACAAGCTACACACATTTTTCAATGCTGCAGGTACCCTTAGGGTTGAAATGGTACAGATTTGTACTTTATATTACTTTGGACCATTTTTCATAGTATATAGGTACTTCTGGCCTCATAAAGACCAATATTGTACTTTTGAGAGAACATTTGTAAAAAAAAAAAAAAGTACCTACAGGTACAGAAATGTTCCTGTCTCGTACCTCTGTTTTTGGGAGTGCAGAGAGCCTCAATCCTGTAACTTCTGGATGGATCCCTCCTCCAGGAGGGGGAAGTGGGACAAGAAAACCTCCCCCCACTATTCCACCATCCATCCTGCCTTCCATGTTCATGATGTTTCCAGCAGATTCTGATCCAGCATCTGAATGTGGAGCTGAAATGGAGACTCGTCAGACCAGCAACGTTCCTCCATCTTTATTGTCCAGTTCTGGTGAGTCTGTGTGAGTTGTAGCCTCAGTTTCCTGTTCGTAGCTGACAGGAGGAACCCGGTCTGGTCTCCTGCTGCGTTCTGGTCCAGACACCTGCTGCTAGTGGAGATTTTCTCTTCTTCAGACCTGGAAACTAGAGATGCTTGTGGTGGAAATCCCAGTAAATACTCAGTCCAACAACCATTAAATCCCCTTTCTTCCTCATCCTGATGCTCAGTTTGAACTTCAGCAAGTCATTTACGTGACTGAATGCTGCCGTGTGATTGGCTGGTTAGAATATGGAGCTGAACCAGTGACGTCACCTTGGTCACCTTAAATTCTATGACATTGCCCTTCCTTTCATCTTCTCTTCATTTCTACCGACAAATCCGTTTATTTCCATGAACATGAATTAATCATGACTCCATCACCTCTTCCAGGACCGCTACAAGTGCACGGCCGACCTCAGTCAGCTGCCTGTAGTCCTTTTAATTCTGGAAAGCACTTTGCTAATGGCCTCCACATCAGCTGCCGACATGCCTGTCGCCATAATGACCCGAACGCACCACTTAGCAGCGGCGTCGGCTCCGGCGGAGGCCAACGTGGTTTCTCACAGCCCAGCGGGAAGTACCCACCTGATACTCGCCGTCCATCACCCTCAGTCGTTCGGAGAGCACTCCAGGGTGTCGGCCGCGGATAACGTCCGTTGTGTGTGTGACAGTGTAATCAAATTAGCATGACTGAAGCACTTAGCATTAACATCAGCACGGGTGATAGCTCCCGACTCTACAGCAGCAACGATCGCTCAGCATCCGTTATCCTGTACCCTCTCATTCTTTTTTCACTCCATCTTCTTCCATCCACCTTCCACCGCTCTGTTAGTCATCCTCAAAATGATTCATACCCTCCAATTAAAGAAGGTAAAAAAAATCAGCTGTCAGTGAAATGAGTCAGAGTTAATGATAAATAAAAATTCTATGAAAACCATGACATTGATTTTGAATTGTGGTTCAACAGAAATATATATAAGAAAAAAATAAAAATAAAACAAGTAAACAAGCATGATGGAGATCTGAAGCTAAAATTTTGCTTAGCAACATTTTGAGGCAATCACTGCAATCAGGTGTTTTCTGTAACGTCCAATCAGACGTCTGCACCTGATGACAGGTATGTTGGTCCAGGTTCATGGGAAAGATGCTCTGATGTTTCTGGGACAGTTTTGTTCTATTTTTATTATTATCATTATTATTATTATTTTTTATTATTATTATTATTATTATTTCCAACCATCATTCAAAAGCAATATTTTTTTTTTACTAAATTATAATTTTATAATTTTTTATTTACTATTATTTTCTTCAGTTTCTTGTTATTTCATTTCATTTTATTTATTTCATTTATACAGCACAGATTTCTGCATCCAGCTGGATGCCCAAAGTGCTTTACATAGCCGGACATCAAAACAAGGCTAAAAACATATAAACATATAAGATCTACTTAAAAAGAGAAAAATTAATAAAACAATAATAAGAGGGAAAAAAAGATGAATAAGGACAAGCCTGGACCAAAAGATGGGATCTGAGCATGGTTTTAATGGACTTAATAGACTGATTTGACCTGAGTTCGAGGGGGAGTGCGTTCCAGAGACGCAGGGGAGCAACGGAAATAGCCCCAGCACCCCTGGAGTTGCACCTGTGTCTCGGTACTTCCACAAGGGATGAGGAGGATGACCTAAGAGATCTGGGAGGGACGTGGCGGGACAATAACTCAGAGAGGGAACTGTGAGCAGGACCGTGCAACAAGCAACAAGATCTTGAGCTGAACCCTGTAGCAAACAGGGAGCCAGTGAAGACCGGCTAGGACGGGGGAGACGTGCTCATCGCGTCGAGAGCCGGAGAGAAGACGGGCTGCTGCATCCTGAACAGCCTGAAGACGCTGTAAGGAGGATTTACTAAGACCGGCAAAGAGAGAGTTTATTATTACAGTTACCTGAATTACTGCGGGGAATTTAGCCTTTTCTTTAATCGGAGGGTACGAGTGAATAACTGACTGTAAAACTGCCCCCACTTGTTTTCTGAGTGACCATTTAAAAATCTCCCAGTGACTAATTCTGTGCAGCTCTACATTTCACACACACACATTCACCGTGGATCCCTGACGAAGCGTCCGCAGAAGCACACACACAAGAAGCCACATGTCAAAAGGCGAAGTCCTGTTGCAGCTAATAACACAGCACGCCTGCTGACTCGGCGCTATCTGCTCCTGCGTAGATGTTTGTGTGTTTATGCAGCAGAAGGGAAAGAAAGAAGCTCTGAAATGGAGTGTGTGTTTGTGTGTTTGTGTGTTTTGATGAGCGAGGGCAGGCTGAATGAAGCGGACGTTGAGTGCTCACGTCTGAGCTGTGAGATAGAAGGCTGGGTAATTTGTCCGCTCAGACACCAATCTGAAAAGCTTCATTTGAACGCTGCGATGTGTTGAGTGACCCTCGTGTTTGCAGAGCGGCAGCCTGAAAGCATGAATGAGGCTGAAGTGGTTGCTCTTACTGTATTTATTGATGCATAATTGAACTGAATGATTCTCAAGATGCACAAAGTAGTTTTGAGTGGAGCCAGGAAAAGCAGGGGGGGGGGGACCGAGACTCGTCGTGTCCACGGGTGACTACACAAGTCCAGGCCGATCGCTGGTGTTTCTTCACAGGAAACCAGTAAAAACTCACTCCTCCCCTCGTTGATTAAAGCAGCCAAAAATGCTAAAAGTGTGCGGGATAATTTAAATTCACTTGATGAAGAAACTAGTTCTATTTCAATGGACAGCCACACTGCAGTGACCGTTGTGACTAGTTAGGAGCATGCACGAGTTTCGTATGCATACATTTTGCAGTGTCTTTTAAAAAAAAGTTCTTTTATTGGCTCTGAAATCTCTTAAAGGTGCATTGCGCAAGTTTAACTGTTAACTACCATCTTTTCTTTCCTCCACCTGCTCTAACAGCTGCTGATGTGTAGAATGAGCTGATCTTTCTTCACTGTGGTGTCTCTGATACTGTTTCTGCTCAATGCCAGAGTTACGGGTACGAAGCCTCATGGGGGCGCTTGTGGGGGAGACGAGCTGCGTGTTCTCGTTCGTCTGGCTGCACTGGTGTCACGTACTGCGCCACCGCAGGTCCACGCATGTCGAGACAACACTGATGCTGCTAAAAGATGGAGAACAGGTGCCTCTCAAACCCCAACTCAGACTCCAGGAAGATGAAGAAGAAAAGTTTTGTCTTGTGAGACGAAGCAAACCAAACTGGAGTCTGACTGATCCCCACAGCAGGGGGGCATTTTTCGGCACAACACCGGCACCGGAGTAAGACGGGAGTAAATAACCGAGCAGCTTTTTTTCTTTCCGATCCAGTCTGGGAATAAAACGGACCCACAGTTGCTTTCTTCTCACTAACAAGGTAAATGTGATGAATGACGGAAATAAGGATGCAGAATATTGCAATGCTAAGTTTTTAGCATGTAAATGCAGCAGTATGACAGACATATGACTGTTCCCGGGGAAGAGAGACACTCTAGACACTTGTTTAATTTAGTTGATGTGGTAATTTTATAAGGTAAACGTGGTCTCAGCCTGTGAATTTAGATATTTGATCTACCAGCCAGCGTTAGCCTGTTGTTAGCGTTAGCATACAGTCCGTCAGTTAACTCAACGATCAAACCGTAAACAACTTGCAGATTTATAACGTTATTACTTAGGTAGACATCGTGACTCTAACTCTGGGCTCAGGCTGGATGTATTGTGGGTTAAATTAGAGACCAACGCAGTCGAATCAGCTCATGCGTGTGCACGACATTAGTGTCACTTCCACTTGTCACCAGAGGGGGCGAACTTCTGGAAAAAAAGCTGGAACTTGCGCTGTACTCCTTTAATAATGCATGACTACGGGATAACATGGTATGACTGCGCCTTGGTATCAGCAGCTGCATCACCACATCAGTCAGGAACTGGTGCCGATAAAAGTGGAATAAAGATCCAGAAATGACATCCACACTCCAGAAGTTGATCCTGAGGGGTTTTTCATTCGTTTAGTTTAGTTTATTATGGATCCCCATTAGTCTTCACCAGTGAAGACTATTCTTCCTGGGGTCCAGATCAACATAAAATCTGAACATACAACTCATGTTACGTTTCAGGCGTCTGTTCTGGAAGTCGCCACGAGTGTTTTTCCCTGCTGATGTGATCAGAAGCTCCGTACATTCGGACTTTACCTCTGAATCATCATCCGCTGCTTTCATCTCCTGAGGAGCAGCAGCAGCTCTAAAATATCTCCATCGTCCTCAACGTGGAGTCTCGCGGGACAAGATTTTACCAGAATTACAGCTTACACCATTGAATGGAAACTCCTGCATATCGCAATTGTACTTTTTTCTCAATTTAAAAAATATTGCTTCTATTTTTTGAGAAAGTGTAATGGAAACCCAGCTACTGTGACTCTGGCGTGTCAATCTTTCTCAAAGTGTGATTCTGTCTCCACACGTCACGTTTTGGGCCACATCTTGAAGAGTTTATCATTATTTGGTGCCATCTGTCTGAGGAAACCCAGCCAAGGTCACAGTTCTGCAGACTAGACTTTCTCTGTGTGAACTCTTCGCTTGCAAAGCCACATTTGCCATTTTCCTCACTAATTACTTTGTAAATGAATGTCCTCTTTTATTCTTTACTCATCAGACTCTTGATAATTCTTATTTTCCACAATATATTGCAAAATGAACATTCATTGTGGTATTTTTGAATCACTGGCTGAGGGCTAAATGACTTTAGAAATACCATTATTACATAATTTATAAATAGATATATGATTAAACATATCTATACTTCAATACTAAATTCTCGCTGCAGGTGGTAGCTGACAGCACAATAAGTATGCAGTAATAAACAAAACTCTTTCTGAAGCACTTTCCTAAACTAATTTCCCCTGTTGTCGACTCTGCAATGCACCGACGTATCATAAAGTCTGAGCATCACCACAGAGTCGAGTATGAAACTATACAAGCCAAGCAAAGCTTTATCCCCAAGCTGGAAAATCCAAACGTAAAAGATCCAAACCACATTTTATAACCGGAAACTTTCATTACCAAGTACAGCATTAAAAAATAAAATAGTTCCAGCCTTACTGGTGATATTTTTGACACATATCACCTCCGTGAAGCAAAGAGCGCCATCACAAAGACAAGCATGAAATCAAAAGTGCTTCAGGATACGAGCCGATGATCCGGCTTGTTTAGGCTGAAAAGTTGCGGTGAAATTAAAATCCCACCTTTTTAATCAGGACTGCAAGTTCTCGTGTGCCACGTCATCATTTAGAAAATGTAGAGCCACACAGATGATGTGCATGTGCAGACAAAGATAAACATGTCCATAAAAAAGAGAAACAGTCCCACTGATGTCACAGTTAGAGGTAAACAAGCAGTCCTGCAGGTCTCTCAGGAGTAGACGGCTTGTGTCTGCAGCAGATGGTCTGAATGATTCAACTGAGGAGAAACTGAGAATTATTGAGAAGTGCTGAGTTTTTCTCTGCCTGCAAGCTTTCCGTTTCTCCTTCACCTGCAGCTGAGAGGAAGTCCAACTGCACCGTAACTGTTACACACGGCTTGACTTGTCCTTCGAATCCATTATGCACCTGCCAGGCTGTTTCTGAGGGACGCCTGGACACCTCTTACCTGTTAAACGAAGCTCCATGACTCAGCAGTAGGGATGGGCATCCATACCTGGAGTCGATACTTCAATACCAGCCGGACAAACTAGTGGATTTGATACTTTTTTGAGTATAGACCAGAGACCGTAAAAACAAGGGGACGAACCTTTTCCTCACGTGACGCGTTGGTTTCTGAAGAGCTAAAAGTGAAGCCAGTTGGGCGTGTCCCACCATTGCCATCTTCACCGCGTCACGTGTGTCGTCACTCCCGGAAACTGCAACAATGGGCAAAGAGTGGCCTCGGGGCAAGTGATTGACAACTGACGTACTCTGGGCTAAACGCTAACCGAGTTTACTTGAAACTAACGGGAGCTAACGAAGATTAGCCCCCTGAGCGGCGGGATAAAGGTAAGACACGCTTAAAGTTGCTATCATCTGACTAAAAACCGCCGTTGTGCTACTCTGCTACAGCTTGAGACCTTACCGAGAGCAGTTAAGCAGACACAACTTTTATCTGGAATTAAAGGCATATGCCATCCTGCAGTCCCCTGAGTTGGACAAGTGGGCAGAAGCGTTTTCTAGCCGAACCAGTCATTCTCTGAATCTGGCAGCACTGACTTTAGCTTAGCTTAGCATAATTGCTATAATCTGGCAGTTCTACCTAGCACCACTTGGTGAAAGTGAACTAATTAACTTGAGAGTTCTTCCAATTACGTTTTTGCGACCCGCACATTCTGATCGAGTACAAACGAGAAGCTGATTTCACATCAAAGGACTGACAAGGCGGCATTCAATAGGGGAACTATATGCCGCGGAAGTACAGCCCAATCACAGGGAAGCACCGCGGATAGTAGCAAAGGCAGCACACATGTACAGCATCCGGTGGCAACCCTGTTTACGGAAGTTGGGGATCCTTTGTTACTTTGGACCCTTTGTTTGTTTATATTATGTAATTGTTATAAGTGAAAAAAGACTTTTTAAAAGGTTAGATAAAAAAATAAAAGGAAGAAAGTGGGGAAAAAAGGGGTCTGGGGGATGAAACCCCCCCGACCAATTAAATCCTCTTTCGGACCACTCTGAGCCATGGGACAAATGATTGACTGCCAAGCTAATGCTAACCGAGCTAATCTGAAGTGAACAGGAACGGACGAAGATAGACGGTTTATAGGTAAGACACGCTCAGATTTGCTGTCAACCAGCTAAAAACCACTGTTGTACAACTCTGCTACAGACTGAGGCCTTCCTGGGAGCTAGCAGGGAGCTAACTATTAGCCGCCAAGGCTAAAACCAGCACCCGGTCTGCTGCCTTACAACTAATAGGACCCTAGTTATGTGTTATGTCAAGATTAAATAACATCTAAACAGATGACTTATAAAAAAAATTCACAGTTAACATGAAGGTAAACTTGACCTATTAAACCTAAAGTTATGTTTTGAACCAGGCTGTAAACATGTTTATTTCTGCTGTGAAGTTGGCCGTCTTAACATGGGAGTCTATGGGGATTTGTTCTGCCCCTAGCAGATGAAGGGAGAACTACAAATATTTCCTTCCAGGAAGCTTTATAGTTGGCCACTGGAGGTTGCAGCTTGGTTTGGACACTCTAGATACTGAACATGCAATTTGTTTCCACTTCTGAGAGTTTTAGGGAATGAAATTATGTAAAAGCTGCCAGATTCTAGCTTCTGTGTCACATGTTGGTGGTAGCCAATCAGATTCTAGCTTCAAAACTGTCCCAGACACATTAGAACGCCTTCCCCATGAACAGTGGACCAACATAGCTGCCAACAGGTGCAGACGTTTTTGAACATTAGAGAAAACACCTGATATCAGTGACTGTCCCAGTGTAGTTCAACAAAATCTTCACGTCAGAGCCCCATCATGCTTGTTTACTTGATTTATTTTTTGCTTGTTTTTAATATTTCTGTTGAACCACAATTCAAAATCAATTTCATGATTTTCATAGAATTTTTTTTTTTATAATTTCTTTTGTCAATTTCAACTTATTTCACTGACAGCTGATGTTTTTGCTTCTTTATATGGAGGGTAGGAATAATTTATAGGATGAAATGAATAAAAGGAAAGAAAATAACTTGGATATGATTGATTTTTCTTTTCTCTCTTCTCTCCATCATTTCCTAATCTCTTGGATTAAGCGAACTGATCTCACATCAGATCCCCAAAACAAACATTTACAGATCACAACGGTTCATGTTTGAAGAACTCATTATCACACCATGAGCTGGCATTTCCTTCCCTCTCCTTGTTAACATTGGTTTGATGATGTGATGAGCTAAAACTCTCCGGCACACGAGTTTCAGACATTAACTGTTGTCGTTTGATCGGCATTCAGTGCAGCTGATTTAGTTTCAAATATCCAAGCTGCTTATTCAATGAAAGCAATCAGACAAATGTGATCATCTCTGGGTTTGCAGACCCGAGTGTGCCTTCAGCATCACAATTAAACTCTCCTGTAAACACTCTAAATGCTTAAAACCAACAGGAAAAAACAGGAAACAAATCTCCTTCTCCACTGAGATTAAGCAGGCTTTAATTAAATTTGTTTAGCAGAAAAGCGACGAGGCTAAATTAACTACAGCGGGAAATATAGTCTGATTAGGGAAAGAAATGGGGTGTGTTATACAACTGATTTCACTCCGTATTCATCTGAGAGCCAACAACACAACACAGGGATAATCATTTTATTCAAGACGTATTAATCTTATTTAAAGCCGTGAATTTAGACATTTTCTATTTTCATTCAGTAACATACGTGTGGTGCTTGTAAATATCTGAGGTAAAATATGAATGTCCATTAAACCAGTCAGATGCAAGCATTCATGTTTTAATAATCATGAAGAATGCATGTCATCCTCTGACAGACTTGTGGGTTTAGTGATGTCCTGCTGTTTTAAGCATCTTATAAGTTTACTAGAAAAACTGAAACGTAATTGACCCATTAATGATGGAAAACAAAGATATTTCACTGCCATCTGGCCTGTCATCCACATGTGAACACAGATTATTGGTATTAAAAATGATTCTTTCAAAAACTATGGTTAAAGTGAAGATCTGTGTTTACCTCAGTTTATGGGTTTTTATTTGATTTTGGGCACTTATGAGTTTTTTTTTTTTTTTTTTAAATAATAAAATATCACTAAAAAATAAAACGTCACAATACACCGCCAAACCAAACTTTCTTGAATTGCCGAATCAAAATCAAAATATGTCTAAATACATTAAATACATATGTTAAACAAAATGTCTTTTTTAGTCAGGTACCCCATAGAAATGTGAGTGCCAATGACATTTTACAGTTTTTAGCTAATTGTGCTAAACTGGTAAGGTTTAGTTAGATAGAGCTGTAGCAATGATTTTTCTTTACAATTTCTTTATTATTTTTTTCAATATAATGTCGACAAATAGATTCACACCAAAATGATGCCAGTTTTGTGTGGATATATTACAGATTGAGAAAAAAAAGAAAGAAAAGAGAACATGAAAAAGGGAGGAAACTCAAGGTTGAAAGTGATCAGAATTATGGTCTAATAATACAGAGCATCATAGTATCAACAAAAAACAATCAAAAATACAATCAGCAACTTTATTTGCTTGCAGAATATTCCATATTTACATCACACCCAACAGTAACAATGAGGATAACTGGAACGATAACTTGGATCATGTGCAGGCTGAGAGCAGGAAGTCGGCACATTAATGAGTTTTTGGCTGGAAGGCCAGACAGACAGATGCTGACAGTCGAAGAGAAAAACGGCTCACCTGAACCTCTAATTAGGCTGATTCCTCTTTTTTTTTAATGGGATATAACACCCACAGAATGAAGTCTTCATCTTCTACTCACTCTCATGCTGAGCAAGACTCTGGAGCACTTTTTTAATAACTCAAATGCAGCCAGAGATCGGACAGGTTTTCTTTTTCCCCCCAACTTTCATATAATGGAGTTTACCTGCAACCGAAACAAAAAGATCCATAAAAGTCCACAAAAACTTGTCAATATTCCTCCATACTGCTCGTCCAATGTAATCCAAGTTTCCTGAGTGGGTAGCGTCCAGAATTTACAGCAAACCACATCATTTAGTAGATTTTTTAGCCTAAACATTAGAATACGCACTTCCCCGATGCACGTTCATCCAAGTTCACGACACTACAGAAGCCGTGGCAGATGAGATTGGGCGTTCTTTCTTTGTTTTAAATCAATATCCAACCCCTCTTGTGTTTGTCCATAGCTCAGTCGCTTTTAGCACAATGTAAACAGCAAATTTCTTCTTCTATCTATGCTTGTATTATCGGCAGAGTAGGTGCCTAACACTCCGGCCTCTGTAGTGTCGAGAACTCGCATGGACGCGCACCGGGGAAGTATGATGTTCTACTATTTAGGGTAAAATATACTAAATGATGTCCTTTAGACAACGTTGCAGAGTAATAATTTACTCGATAAATATTTTACTCCACCGCTGAGCGCGCTCCTGCCCAGCCTGTGACGTGCATGGCTAACAGCTGTGAACTTGAAAGCACCTTAGCTCTCACAACTTACTCTGTGTCCGAGGATTTGACATTATTTAGAGTATAATAATATAATAATGGTTTAATTTAAGTTAAATTCTGCACTGAGGGCACTATTTTTGAAACATTAGCTCAAATTATTTTCTTTAATCCATTTTTGAGGGGCAATTTCAGCCAAGGAGGACAAGTTGGCAATTGCCCGCCCTGCCCTGAGTACGTCCCTGGACCTGAGAAAAGTAACAACTGGAGTAAATTTAGGTGAAGCTACACTAGATGGACCCACATAAACATTTTCCACAGCATAAAAACACAGAAATAGCGACTTTTCTCCTGGATCAGTAAGCTAACTTGTTAGCTAACATTAGCTGTCAGTTATAAACTCCTTTGCAGTACTTGTTGGACATGTTGCAGGCTGGTGGTCATTTGCTGTATCAGCAGCGAGCCTGGCAACCCAGTGGCTGGAGTTGTTTTTCTGCTGTTGCAACTACAATCGGATATTATCGGCCAATATCTGCAGATATTATCGGACATCCCAAGTCTTAATGCCAACGTAGGACAGAAATAATAAGAGCATTCAGGTGTCAGTAGTCTTCAACCACCTACACCTTCTCTCCCAGTGTTCGACTTGCTCTTGATTCCACAGTTTAGCTGATTATTCCCACTTTATGCCACAAAGTCCACCAGGTCCCTGCACTCAGCTTCTGCTCCATCGCCCTGCAGCTGCAGAGTGATCTGGAGATGACAGGGCTCTGATCTGCTGAAGTCTGAGGTGAGTACTGCTGAGATGGAAGCGGTGCTCGCCTCCACTCAGTCCTGTCAGACACAACAGATGCTGCTGGATCAGAAAACACACAACAAGCCGTCTCTGGAGGAGCGTTAGACTCGTCTCCTCCTGTATCTCTGCATCCCAACCAAAACCTCCGCAGGTAAAATCTCTGCTTTAACGATTCTAAATGACCAAATTCTGCGTTTTTATCACTATCCCATTTAACAGAGCATCATTTGCTAAAAACATTTCCTCCACTGTTCCGTCCTTCGTCTTGCCCTTGTTTATAAAAACCACCTACAGGCAGATGGAAAGCAATTTGTCTGCAGCTGACTGACATCCTGCCATTCATGCCTGGTCTTTCCTCTTCAGGACTGTATCATTACGGAGCTGCAGCACCGCCGCAGCTTCAGTCACCTCCACTTCAACCGTGTGTGTGACCTCCGAGTGCCATCTCACTGCAAACCACAGTGTTTATTCCCCTGATGAGATGCTGATACACTTACGTCTGCCTGTCTGGGTGAACTCAGCAACTGTGGGCGTCTGATAATAAACCAGGATGAAGAAATGCCCAGAGAGACGCTGGGCAAGGGCAAAGAAGCGAGAGGAGGAATAAAGAGGAGGAAACGTCCCTCTGCATGTCTCTGGTCTGTGGTGAAGGACAGAGACGGGACAGGACTGTTGTCCTCGCTCAGGTCAGGGCCTCTCAGCCTGGGACGGCATCCTGCCGACCCCCGCGCTGGTTTTCACCCAACCGCATGCAAACTGCAAGCCAACCTCGACTCTGCAAGGCGTGTGCATACTAGAACATACTACACACACATCTGTTGCTTTTCCAGTTGTGCAGTGTTTCTTTTTTAAAACTCAGGAAAAAAAAAAAGCATGGCTCGTCCTTCACTGCACTGATAACACACACACACACACGTCCTTGCACTTCTATCTTACTGAGGACCGTCTTTGGCAGGAAGGTCACATGGACATTTTTGTCAGGATTAAACCGTTTGAGCCCAGAAAACAGATTAGATTCGTATTTTATGCACCATGTGACCAACCAAAAATTTGTAACAATTGTCAGAACGGAACAGTTGGAGGAGGTCGTCTGCACGATTAAAAGTCCACAATGGTTAGATGCAAAGGTTGGGGTGGGGGGGGGGACTGGAGTTATGCACGCATTATCTATTTGCATCTATTTGGGTCACAACATGGTGATGAGGGTTTCGTGCTCAAAACGTTAAAAAAAAAAACAACAATTTGTTTTCTGAATTGTTGTCGGATCCCTGCAGCGAAAATCCAGATCATTCAAGTCTAGTTTGCTTGAGACCGTGCCCCGACACAATGCATTCCGTAACACCTAAAAATTACAACTGATTGCCTAAACTTAACCCTAACCCTGAACTTGCCCCAACCCCGACCAGAATCTAATTCTAATCTGAACTCTAACTCTAAGGCCTTGACCCTAACCCTTCATTTTGCTAGTTCATGTGAAGTGGTAGTGGTGTCCCAATTCTGGTTCAGCCTGAGAGGGAGGGGGAAGTATTAGGGCTATCTGGCCCTCGAAACAGAAATTTTTCATGGATACACTAGAAAACAGGTGGTTTGATATTACCCACGATTTCATAAATACAAGCAAAATGGCAAAGAAATTGGCAGTGGCAGCCAAAGAAACAGACAAATGTATTTTTGTGAATAAAATATGAAAATCACAATTTTAATGATCCACAATGCAACTCTTCAACCTTAAAAATCTGTGTTTCTGACTCCTTTTGATGGCACACCAACATTCATTATGCGCATTTTCGAGCAATCACTGCCCAGAGGCGTCCGGGGGCTCTATGCACGATATAAGTTTTCCATCCGGGACACGGCTGTGATGTTGCAGCTGACTATTGGTGGCGCACCGCGTCATGTACTAGAAAACAGATATGAACCAGACATGAACACAGCAGGTGTTTTGAACGCGCATCATGTCAGAGTCAGCAAAGAAATGCAAGGAAACATTACCGGAGGAAGAGAGGAAAAGAAGGAGAGGAAGGGACAGGACAAGTCAAGATAAGACTGTCTTTTACGGGCTTGAGTGAATCAAAGTACAGGTACGAGGAAGATGATTAAGTTTAGCCGTCGATAGGGGGGTCACTGAGAAAACTGCTAAAAATTTCGTTGTGGGCCTTTAAGGTTGCTTTAACATGTAACAGTTTTATTACAAATTTGAAAAAATCACTAGTTTCGTAACATTACGTGCATCTACTAGACCTGTAGTTCTCAAGACCGGTTTCTGTCTCGAGACCGGCCTTGAGACCACTTTTTTACGGTCTTGGTCTTGTCATGGCCTCGGCAGTCTTTGGTCTCGGTTTCCGTATGTCTTGGACTGGCCAAGCGGTCTCGAAGGTATTTGTTACCTATAATATCCAGGCAGGCACTGTTCTTTTTACAAGTATCATTGTAGGACCAAATAATAAAATCTCATTTTTATACTGAGCAGCTGCACCCAGTATCGTGCTTAGGTTCAACAACTCGTGCAAAATGGCAAAAAAAACTTTTTTTTTTTCTCTTTTGGTCTTGGTCTCAAGCTGAACTAGTCTTGGTCATGTTTTGGTCTTGATTCTCTCTGGTCTTGGTCTCGGTTTAGGTGGTCTTGACAACAAGTCTTGCATCTACTCATGTCTGTATCGTAACATTAACATTAACATTAACATTAAGCTTGAGCCGAAGCCGTCTTCTTTTCCTTTCATTAACATTTTTTGGCCCAAACCATAAAAAAAAATATTCAGTTGCCCAGGAAAGGGAGATCAATGCTGCTGCTAATATATATATTATTTTTTTAAACAAATATTTATTGACAACTTAATGCTTCAGACAGCATTGTGATCTCTTCCGGAACTAGCCATGATGTCAGTTTACTGCACCACTAATTACTATTTCTGACGCTTGAGGATTTCAAAGGGTTGTCCCATTTCTTAGGGGAATAATTCATCCCTAGGGCCAATGGGAAGGGTTCGGGGTAGAAATGAAAATAAGAATTGGAAGTGGGCCCAAATCTTGACCCTTAAAAAGGGCCAAAATGACAGCCCAAGATGTCCTCACTTTCCAGAAATGACCTTATGTTGTTGGTTAAACGTGCAAAGCAGTCCTCACAATGTTGCCTGTACACACACACACAGACAAACGTTTGTTCTTCCATCTTAGTGAGGACAGTCTCTGACATAATGCATTCCCTAGCCCCTTACCTACCTTCACAACTGAATGCCTAAACTTAACCCTTGCCCCAACCTTAACCGAAATCTAAGCCTAATCTGAACTCTAGAACCAAATCTGGACCCTCAGAAAGGGGTTTTTCTTAGGGTGAATCCCATTTCACCCCTTGGCCCTTCCCCTCCGTTTTGCATGTTCATGTGTAGGGGTAGGGGTGTCCCAATACCTGTTAGGACGGAGGGGAAGGGCTAAGTGGTAGGGCTATATACCCCTTCTAATGAATATTTTTTGGGAGCACACTTCAAATGGAGGGGTATGACAATCACCGGCAAGATGGCTGCTACCAAGTCTAAAAACATCCACAAATATAAATATTTTTATCCATGGATAAAGTTTAAAAAGTATGAAAACCATTTTATTGTCTATTTAAACGCTGATTAAATGTTTAACATCATTTTCTTTGTAAAATACACATGAAAAAAAATTGCTAGTACTACATTGAAGCTTCAGTTACATAAACGCTACCAGGCTGAAAACCAGCGGTGCTCTGTAGGCAGCCCTGATAGTGATAGATGATCGATAAAAATTTCAGCAACATCACTGCTGGTCTTCATTTACATGGAGGCCCTTCAGGGGATATAACACAAGCAGGGATGTCATGCACAAATTGAATTTGCTTGTTAATGTTAATCCACAGCTGTAGACGGCTTGATTTCTCCAGATTTGCGGCGACAGCTCAGCACACATCTGCTTTTACACACAAGCTGGCGGAATCACTGATGACGTATGAGATTGTTGAAGCGGTGTCCCAATTTGTAGGGGTTGACTTTCAGCCCTACCCCTCGTAGGGCTGAAAGTCAACCCCTCGTAGCTACCCTCGTAGCTTCGTTTTAAGTGGCAGGGGCCAAGGGGAAGGGGCAAAAGAGAGAACTGGGACTGGGCCTTAGTCTTTCTCAATGAGGTCCAGCCAAAATATCCTCACTTTCCAAAATGACCCCACTTTGTTGGTTGAAAAGGCAAAATGGTCCTCACAATGTATCAAGGACAGGGACACACACACACACAGCTTGATAAAGCAGTCTGAAAAGCTTCCCTCTATTTATCATAAAATCCATTTTACACCTGAAGCCAAACTTTTACTTTATTCAGGATTGGATATTTATTTTTCTAAATGTTTTTTTGGACACCCTGGAACTGCCAACTCATTCATTACCTTATCATTTACATAAATAGACCTGAATGAAAGCCCTAACAGATTGTGTGTGGCTGAAAAACGTTGCACAGACTGAGGTATTATAATATCTGTGTAAACTAGCAGAAGGTCTTCGCTGGAGTGAATATATTCATTTCAGAATAACTTCAATCAGGACAGAGAAACAATTGTTGATTATTTGGATGTTTCTCTGCCTCGCTGAGCTGGTGCTCCTCGTTTGGATCCTCGTTTCTGGCAAAAGCCAGAAAGTGTGAGGGAAAGGAAAAATATGGACTTATTTTGACACAAAAAAAGGGGAAAAGCTGTATTAGGGTTTCACACTTGTTTTAAAAAGACAAACAAATGGGAATGGTCACGAATGGATAAACTCATTACCTGCTGCCGCAACGCTGCTTGGTTTCATCTGAAGCACTCAAGATTCGTAAGCTTTCTCGAAACGGATATACTGATGAACGAAACAACCTCCAGATACAGATGAAAGCGTCCGAATCCATATTTACTGTAGGGTCTGAATGGGCTTTAAAACTGGTCCACTGCCAGGTTATCTTTTGTTATTCTGAGCTCCCTGATGGTTTTCCAATTAAAACAACAGGATTATTTCACCACTACTGTTTATTCATTATTACGTTTTCTAAACACAGGCGATCCGTTCCATGTCTCTCATCACCATCAGCAGCAGCTTCGTTTATTAAAATGCTGTGAGCACCACAGAGTACTTTATTTTCTGGCTCTTTATATTTGTTAAAAGAACTGTATGTCCCAGTCTGAAGTGTTCCTGATTGGATCAGCTGCATACAATAGCAGTGCACGACCTGGAAAGTTGTGGTGCACGTCTGAAAATAAAGCTCCTCCAGGAGCCCCTGTGTAGTTTAACTCCTGGTTAGCAGCCTTGGTTTTTAGACATAATGTAGTATATACATATTTACATGCAATTCTCATACAAGGAAACACAAACTGGGAGGAAATTAAATAAATTTCACTAAAATAAATTTATCAATACAGCAGCCAGTGTGGACGAAAACATTAAAATGCTGACAAACCCCCAAATCTTTTAGTTTAAGTAACCCTAACCCATTAATACAAGTTTACCCTTCAGTACATTGGGTGTCTGTCTTCTTTAATAATAAATCATTATTTTCACTCCAGCAGACATCGAAATATGTTCAATCCAAATTACTTTCCCAGATGTGACAAACTCTAAAATGTCACCAAAGATATTCATTCCTTTGTTTTCACTGGTTTCATCGATATAATATGAAATAGATCCTTTAAAAAAAAGAAGAAAAACACGACGTGTCTGAATTATTTGACATATTTTTTCGATTTAAGATCATCGTTCTGTCTGCTGACAGGTTTCCTGCTGAACCACGGACCAGACCAAGACAAGTATGCAGTTATTTATGAGCTATTTTAGCCCCAAATGAAATTCATTTTGCTTTTATCAAGCTTAGACTTCCACCTGCTCACTCTAACTTCTTTCCTTCAGACTGATCCTCATAATAAAGCTGCGCTAGAAATAAAAGGTTGATTGGCAGTTTTATTCCTTTTATTCAGACGTAAGAACAGTTAACTGTTAAAGTTGAGGTGTTCCCATTTTCTACGTGAACCGTAGAAATAATGTGCTAAATCGATTATAGATTCTCATTGACACAACTCTGAATACTAAATACCAGCAGACACAAGGTCATTTCAATCTGCTGCTTGTTTAGTGAAGCTTGTTCTTCAGACCTTCACTTCCTCGTCATCCATTAATCTGTGCAACCCTGATCATTCCTGTCTTTCATCCATCATCATCACCCATCCACCCTGAATAAAGTCATACAAATGCCAAACCAGTCGCCCATTCATCAGTTAGCCAGTCAATTAGCCACCCATCCATCCAGCGAGGGCCGAGGCCGGCCGCAGCAACCAGTCGCATCAGGTCATGTGAGTAATGAGGAGGGAGAGACGGATTCACAGAAAAACTGTGGAGTCATGACCCACATATCATCCCACTCTGACTCACTTCACATGGCGCTCTTTTCTCTCAGCGCCCACGGTTTAGACCCCTTGACTCATCTTTTCACGGCGAGAGGAGAACGGCCTCTCCAGGGACAAATTATTGTGGAAGGCTGCAGTTCTTTCTCCTCGCCGCCTTTCTGAGCTGCAGTCACAGTCTTCCTGATCTGTTTCCGGTCTGAATTTCAAGCCTTCGGACCGGCACTGCTCGGTTTTAAAGTTTAGATGCTTCACAGAAGAAGGGTTGCTGGAGGATGTGATGCACATCCCTTCATGTGTACCCAGGGTTCTCACTATTTTCTTGAAGTTATCTTCCAGGACTTTTCCAGGACATTTTCAGGACTTTTCCAGCTGCTACAGAACGAGTTAATTTATCACAACTTAGACCTATAAATTCCACCACAAGTTTTAGAGAACTGCTCTACAATTGTAGCTAATATTTTTTACAGCGATGAAGTAACGATGAAGCACAGACAAAGCAGCGATGAAGCCTAGAGGAAACGATGAGGCCGTGACAAGGCAGCAATGAAGCCGAGAAGAAGCCATGACAAAGTGGAGACGAAGTGGAGACGAAGCAGGCACGAAGCGGAGACAAAGTGACGACGAAGCAGTAATGAAGCCGAGAAGAAGCAGCGACAAAGCGGAGTGTAAGTGGAGACTAAGCAGTGACAAAGCAGACACGAAGCAGACACAAAGAGGAGACAAAGCGGAGACAAAGCAGCAATGAAGCCGAGAAGAAGCCGCGACAAAGTGGAGTCGAAGCGGTGACGAAGCAGCAACAAAGCAGACACAAAGCAGAGACAAGGCCGCGACGAAGCAGTGACGAAGCAGTAACGAAGCAGTGACGAAGCAGTGACGAAGCAGTGACGAAGCAGTAACGAAGCAGTGACGAAGCAGTGACGAAGCAGTAACGAAGCAGTGACGAAGCAGCGATGAAGCAGTAACGAAGCAGTGACGAAGCAGCGATGAAGCAGTGACGAAGCAGTGACGAAGCAGTAACGAAGCAGTGACGAAGCAGCGATGAAGCAGTAACGAAGCAATGACGAAGCAGCGATGAAGCTGAGAAGAAGCAGAGACAAAGCGACGACAAAGCAGCGATGAAGCTGAGAAGAAGCAGCGACGAGGCCGTGACAAAGCAGACACGAAGCAGAGACGAAGCAGTGATGAAGCTGAGAAGAAGCCGTGACCAAGCGGAGTCAAAGCGGCAATGAAGGAGACACGAAGCAGAGTCGAAGTGGAGATGAAGCAGAAAAGAAGCGGCAGTGAAGCAGCAACAAAGCAGACACGAAACAGAAGGAGGAAAATTCATTTTCCAGGACAACTCAAGCTTTTCCAGGACATTTTACTCTTTTTCTCATTTTCCATGTGTTTTCCATGACTGGAAAAATGTTCAATCATTTTCCAGGTTTTCCAGAATGCGTGGGAACCCTGGTACCATCAGCAATTTCACCCCGTCTGTGTCAATAAGAGCTCACTACCTACCAGAAGTGCTGGCAGAGAGCGCAGTGTAAGGCAATCTAAAGCCCAGAAGCATTAAAAAGAAAGGAAACACAAAACTGTCTCTAAACATAAAGCGTGGACTTGTGTGCTTCCTGTAAGAGCTCTTCACCGTCCCCTGTGTTCAATATTGTGTCGGTAAGATCGGGGAGAGCTGCTGACTGATGAAAAAGGCCCTCTACGGCGGGTAGGTACCTTATCGAGGTACAGTCGAGTGCATAAGTACGATGGTACTAGACTGATGGTTGAGCCGAGCTGCGGTTACACAACCACAACACTTCTGCAGCGAACAGCAGTCAGACTCGCGGCTAAATCTGCCGGCTGCTTGTGTAACAGACAGAGACACCACTGGCCTGGAGAAAGCCTCGGCTACCGGTTTTTCTCTTCCACCCTGCACCGTGAGCACAGCAGGGTCTGTCTCTACACTCCACGTGCTCAGTTTCTCACACTTGTATGAACCTTCCAGTTCTTTAAGCATCACATCATCCCTGTACTACTTCCTCTGTTAATACAGATGTCCTGGAAGTGATGATAAAGAATCAAGTAATATCTCATTTAATATATACATAAGAACAAATACAGGTTTTTAGCAGTTTTTCATTGGAACTGAATATCCACAACTACAAGTACCAGTATTTTTTTCTAGCTTCTTTCTTTTTTTAAAGGTGTCATAACCTGTTGTTTTACATACACTATCCTTCTTAAAACATTTTCAAATTAGTTTTTAATTAAAGTTGGGTGGGAAATTTAATGACCTCATTTTAACCTCTTTTCATCCCCAACTTTTGTTTGTCGCGAGAATACGCACGAGAATTAAACCTGTCTGTAAGCGCGTTTACGAGGCAAACGTCAAAGCCCAAAACAAAGTTTTATCAGGACAGACCGAGTGAAGGAAATGATGTCCCAACAGAGAAAATCGTGATTAAAACGCGACGGTACTGTTGATCGTGAGGATCCGTGGAGTAAAAGGGCTGGACTCTGATGAATAAAAGGAGCGGACGTCTGACGTGAACTTAACCAAACAGTGTTAGCTTCTGTAGCTACATTAGCAGCTTGTCACCGTTCGTCTACCACAATTAACTGGTCTCTTACACAAAAGTTACACAAGCAGCAACACTTACCGACTGCACATCCTCACTGAATAAATATAATCCACCGGTTCCTGGTAGTGCTGTCTCTCCTGTTACAGCTCTGGAAACTGCTGAATTTCTGCCGAAGCAGCTCAGCACGGCAGATTTTAGTTTTCCTCCTCCTCCTCATCCTCCTCTCTGACAAAGCTGGTCATTAAACGCTACTCTGTGAAAGGTAATCAGCTGACTTCAGGTGGTGCTAAAGAGGCTAGCTTGGCAGCTAGCAGCCTCTGTAGATCACACCATTACCAGAGAAAAAACAAAACTAAAAACTAATAAAAATCTCTATTAAAAACTGCATTTTTTGTTTAAATTTGATAATCTGAAATATATAAATGTGACAAACATGCAAAAAATGAGAAATCAGGAAGGGGGCAGACAACCGGTATGTGTTTGCTATTTTAAAGGTAGAGAATATAAGAGGTGGTGCATTTCTAGACTGCATCTAACCAAAAGCATCTTACATCACCTATCAGCATAAAGCCTAACTTGTCTTTTACCAGTCATCTCCACGGTGGCATTTCTTAGACACGTCTCGTTAGTGAGATGCTGCAGAGTGTTTCTGGGCTCCCAAATCACTGCTTCCATGTGAATGAAACACCCAACAGATAAAAAAACGTAAGCAAGAGCTCCTCCGCTGTGCTGTTTAGGGGGTCCAGTGACCCCAGGTTGGGTGCACTATTCAAAAAGACCTTGAATGTTTCCACATGCGCATAACCCTCCAGATGCTGTTCACCGTGCTGAAGATGGTTTTGGAAGCTTTCCTCTTAGAACAAGAATAGATTTTTAGATATTTATCCCACCTGCTGATAAATGGTGCGTTTATTTATACCTGCATGCGGGTACGTACTCTTATTTAAGTCTTGGTAGGAACTGGTGCGTCTGCTTTTCTGAGCATGAAAGTGAGAGGATGCATCCTTTAGCCAGTCTTTCCAGTCAGACTGCCATTGATCCCAGTCGCACACAGAATGAGCCCGAGGCTCTGCTCCGTACAGAAACGTAACAATCACCAAGCTTAACTCTTTATCATCCTCCTGTTTGGGAGAGGAAGCCTGTTCACATATCTGTCAGGAGACGACGCTCAGAGACACAACACATGCACAATGTTAACACCGAGCCCCAGAAAGACAGCGTCACTGACTCACAACAACGACACACACACACACACACACACACACACGAGATGACAGACGTTATGTGAAGCTGATGATTTTACTACGAAGCTGTGCTACACTGACAACAAAAGAGAAGGATGAGAGAGAGCCTCACATCCTTTAAATGTGCTTTTTCCTCGCAGAGAAAATCTGCTCTGATTTCATTCCAGCTTATTTTATTGAATCTAAATTGGTTTAATAATCTCTGAAGGAATGAGTGGCATTTTTTTCCAGCTCTAGAGGACGGTGACGTGCAGGAAATTTAAACAAAGCAACTGACAGCGTGGAGATACTACGTCCCCTCATCAAGGCGAGAGGTAGAAAGTCTTGGTTTGAACCTCAGCCAGGAAAAGCCCACGTCTGCCCCCAATGACATCATTTCACTTCAAGCACAATGGGGATTAAATTGTGATATTAGGAAGTCGGGCTGGGCGATATGATTTATCTCGTCTGGACGATAGAAAATCTCGATCTTTTCATATGAAGCTCTATTGTTTACTGCAACAAACACTTTACTGCAGTGTTTTACATTAAGATGAGCCGTGTGCCCCCCAACGAACGACGACTATTGTCCTGTGAGTTCAGGGTTTCGTGGATTGCAGTTTGTTGGTGTTTGGGTAGCGAGCTGCTCTCTCGGCTGCACTACACAGCAAAAAATCTAATCTTACCAAGTATATTTTTCTAATTTCTAGTCAAAATATCTCATCACACTCAAAATAAAGAGAAACTAAAGAGCAAGCAAAAAATAAATGAATAAATAAATATATAAATCTCTTTTTTTTCTCGTCATAAGCAAAAAAATAGAGAGATTTATATATTCAAAGGTAAAAAAAAAAATCTTTTTTTTTCGTTCTTTTTTTTTTTTTTTAACCTATTTTAAATGGAAAAAAAAAAAAAAAAAAAAAAAAAACATTTTTTGCAGGGGTGACCAGTGGGGTGGCCAGCTTTTTGTTCAGGGGGGCCATGGCCACTCCTTGCCACCTCTTGGGTCCGTCTTTGAATGTGAAACGTCTTTTTGCCTGTTGAGAAATAAGAAAGACGTGCAAGTCTCTGTAGGCAAAAAGAAAACGAGAAAACTTCTCATGCTGAGAAAGAGAGGAAGAAAACAGGGAACAAAGTGGAAAGTAAAAAGACGCGCTTTGAAAAATACGATTTAACAATGTTTATTCCTCTGACGACTGTTGGAAGAACAAATCTGCAGCTCAAGCAGGATTCATGGGACGAGTTTTACTTTTCTTTTCCGGTGACATTATTTTAACCTCTGTCTCGCACACATTAATGTCCCGTAACATTTATCTTGGAAGTCAGAGTTCATCTTTCCCGAGGATTAAACCGTGAACTCTCCAACTCTTCCACTCCACCTCTCTTCTCATTCTCCCCCCCGAGCTGCTTCCATGCTTTATTGATCATCCTATGATTCTTTAATCACTGGTAACCTTTCCTCTTGTCCCAGAGGCAAGAAGCACATAAACCATTAAACCAGGGATACCCAGATTCTCTTCTATGCAGATTTTCGCCTCATTCATCTTTTTTTTAGTCATTTCAATTAAATACTAAACCGAACCTATAACAATACCATACTGTCTTTTATTGTTTTGCTGTACTTTATTTTTCCAAAGTGAAAGGGAAAATGTCACCTTTTTCAGCTTTTTTATTTTCTCCTGCATTAGAAAATGTTACTGCTACGACATTTTCATTGACATTTTCAAACCACCTCCAGGGTTAATAATAATAATAATAATAATAATAATAAAAATGAACACACATCATTGTGTGGGTGTACTATTCCTTTAAAGCTAACCCTGTAGCAGTAAAGCTAACTCAAACTAAGATAGAAGAGTGATTGAAATGTAAAAGTGTTCTGTTTCCCGGTCGGGCCCCCTGTGAGAACATTGTCATAGATAAAAATGATGATGATGATGATGATGATGATGATGTGTGTGGGTCTAATATTCTATCTGGGGGACCTCAGGTCTTTGACACAATGATAATTTTGTATTTCACAGTTTGGGAATCGACTAGAAAAAGTGAATGAGTCGTCTAAAGGAACCAGGTGACGTGAAAAAAAGGATGAAATGGAGATTTGCTCATATACCTCACATCCCCTCGGTTTCTCTTCCCAAACCTTCGTCTACACCACGCTGCATAACTCATGGACTGAATGTGTATGTGTTCACTTGAACCTACTCAATCCCACATTAATTATAATCAGATTGGTTATTGATCACAGGCTGAGGCTGAGTATTGACTCAGCCTGTGGAGTCTGCTAGAGGGTCATGAAACACTTTCTCTAGTCTGGAGACAGAGAAAGAGAAGGAAAGACATTTCACTCGATGCCTGGTACATGCACGAAGTTTATCTCTGTAATTCAACTAAATGGGGCCAATTTGTGTTCCTGCATCATTTAGAAAATCACCTATTGACCAAGATTAGTCACAAGATATGAGAAAAATCACAGATATTTGACAAGAAAATAGACGTGTGTTGGAGAAGAAGCAAATAAACATGATCAGATAGAGAAAGTTGGTGCCAAAGACAAAAAAGAAACGGATTAGTATGAAGAGAAAGTGAAGCTAGTTGGGCGTTTCCCACCCTCACCATCTTGCTGTCTCGCGTGTCGTCAGTCCTGGAAAATACCAAAAAGGACAAAGACAGGGCTGAAAATGATTGACAGTCACGCTAATGCTAACTGAGCAAATACGAAGCGAACAGGAACAACAACAACAAAGATAGGTGGTTTAAAGGTAAGACACGCTCAGACTTGCTGTTAACCAGCTAAAAACCACCGTTGTGCAACTCTGCTGCAGTCTGAGGCCTTCCTGGAAGCAAGCAGGGAGCTAACTAATAAAGTGCCCCTGCCATGAAATTTGCTTTTTTTGAGGTTTTTGATCGTATATTTTAGTTTCCACAGCCTGCTTATGTCCCCTAAAGCATGGGACACACTGTGCGATTTTTTCAATCTTTTTTTGCTCGCAGCTCCAACTCAAATTGTGCGAGTCAGTCGCAGAGTTCAAAAGTTCACAGCTTGCGATGTTTGTCCTAACACTGTACAAACCGACGCTCGGATCGGGTCTTGATGAATCCCGACATGCAACGCAATGAATACAGGCAGTAGTAGAAGAAGAAGAAAACGGAGAAGAAGAACACGAAAATAACAGCAACAACAACAGCAGCAGCGACATTATGCTATCACCAAAAAACTTGCTGCCTTGGCGATTGGCGCTCTTCTTTGTAAAGAATTCGCCAAAAAGAAAAGGCGACGACGTTGCGTGTGGACGAGGAATTGTCTGAGCAGACGTGGGCTGTACAGTCCGCCGGTTCTACAACGAGATCTCCATCCAAATGACACGCCGGGTCGCCATGCTGCCTCTGGTTTACTTCAGTTTTTGTTTCACGCATGTGAAATGTGAAAATCTCCGAGGAAAGAGTTCTCAGTCTGGTCGTGGCTCCGCTTCAAGATACGATTCACTCACGAGCCACAACCAAAATATCAATCATGTTTGATTTTCTTGCGACTCACGATTTCTGATCGTGAGCTTGTCATGAGGTGCCAATCGCCTCTCGTGACCCTCTAGTATCCTGCACGACGCACGACTTGGCCAAGAGTCGGCCCGATCACCAAACTTGTCGCACGACTGGAAAATTGGCTAAAAAAATGGCCAAAAATCGCACCGTGTACGCCGGGCTTAAGGGATTAAATTATAGATTAGTGTTTCCTTTTTCCCTGGGTGTGTCTACTTACATGCAATGTTAGCATTCACAAATGGGCTGA
Source organism: Atherinomorus stipes (assembly GCA_023101725.1). NCBI lineage: Eukaryota > Metazoa > Chordata > Actinopteri > Atheriniformes > Atherinidae > Atherinomorus > Atherinomorus stipes. Next base: position 83,648 of record JALJCO010011778.1, read on the forward strand.
TTGGCAGTTTGGCATATTTTAGTCCTCGTACAGCTTGTGACGCCATGACTTCCAGCCAAATACCTTCCTCTCCCGAACTACGCTCTCCAAGTCCCTCCCTCAGAGACCTACGACAACAAACCGACATCATGGCGTCCAGTTCGCATCAGAACTGCTCTGTACCTGGTGTACGAAGGACAACAGCAATCTTTCTGTCCTCCCCACTGAAAAGCTTGTGGATGATGTCATTTCTGCAGGAATGTGCCGACCGAACCAGCAGAAAATCTCCCTGCAGCTCCGTCTCCTCCTCAGGAGTTGATAACAGCTTCCAGCCCCCACCAAGAAACACGAAGTTTCTAATAAACGTTCCTCATCATGTTCGTGTCTTTTATCTCTGAGGGAAACTGATGTTTGTGATGATTCAGTTTATAATTCTTCCTGTTGTGCGCGAGTGTTCGGCTGTGGACTCAGGTTTGCAATCAGGCCTTCATCATCGTCATCATCATCACTGTTTCTGTACCGCTCCGGTCAGATGAAGACAAATCTAACGTGCAGAACTAGTGTAATATATCTTTAGTATTAACTAGTAACTGAATTCGGGTGAAGTAAATAATTCAGGGAAACTTGTTGCTGGAATTTGATGCTGTTTTCTTCTTAAACTATTCATACTCGCGCATCAGAGTCGGTCATGACCGCCGTACGTCCTGTATAGACTGATCCGGCCAGTGGCCGGCAGTAGAAAGTCTGCCATTGCAACGGGAGCGTTTCTGTACATGTGTAATGAGAACAGATGAGAATCTGACTTTTTTCTTACCAACATGGAGGAAATGTGGAAGGACGTCACATTCCTGGTTGTTGGAACATCAGAAGAAAACTTTAATGTGGTAATAAGTAAATAAGAAGACCCCGGACATTTATTTCATGAAGATTTCTGCCGTCTGGACGTTTCTGCTGTTCAGTCCACTGATGTCAGTGTGTTCGTATCAGAGAGGAATATCGGCCAATCAGAGCAGAGGAGGAATAACTTGCTGCCACGGTGGAGAAAACACTGGATTTAATCCCCAACAACAAAAACACGGTAAATTATGGTGAACACTCATTAATCTGACACTTTATTTCACGGATCTATGCTCCCAAAAAAGATGCACCGCATAACGTTATCATGCTAGCTAATGCTAACAGAGACAGCTGTGGTGTTGCTGAGAGTTAATGACTAATCTGGGAGATATTGTGAAATATAAGGTTATTTGCTCTGATCAGGGCAACGTTGGGACCAGAAAATAAAACCAGTTCAGTCAGAAACACAAATGGATCAGGAAGACGATGTCCAGCAGCCGTTAGTTTAATCTACAGGACATGTGAAGCTACGTGGTCTGTACAGTCCTGAAACAATACCAAAAGCCAAATATGTGATAAAATAGAAAAGTAACGACCTTTGAAAGGGTTTAGTTTTTTAAACTTTGATAAGTAATCACAAGATGTGCATGTTATTCCAGTGCGGCTTGTCATTAAAGCCAGTTTCCTGAAATGAATAATAGTTTAAATTAATGATCTGATGTAAAATAAATAAATATCAGAATACTTAAAAGATCTCCAGATAACATACCGATAGGTTATCATGACCTTAGACGACTGTCCAACGTTGTAAATCCAGATATTTACGCTGCTTTTCATGTTGGCAAATATGAAGTCATTGAGACTAGTCCCCACCTTAATGGCGGCGCAGCAAGATGGTGCCACACACAAAACGCTCGTCAGATCAGTCTATAGATCCACAGAGGCTCAATACGAACTTCTTCAAGCCTGATGTGCGGCCGTGTTCAACAGAACACAGCAACTCTTTTTTTTTTTTTTTTTACTCCAACATGAGTGTGTGGAGAGGCTCGTGTCTGCAGGTAACTGCTGAGTGTATGGACGAACGTCTCCAGGTATCTCAGTATCACTCTGCCATGACAACAGAAGCAAGCGTGCCTTCTGGTTCCGCCCACCGAACCTCGGTCATTGTATGCCGGTGCAAACAGTAGTGCTAACTCGTAGCGCCTGCTATTCTACGACAAGGCTGAGTTACGGCGAACGATCCTTTCATACAGTATTCGGGTACAGTCTGACTAAAACGGGACCAAAAGTTGCCGCGAATTTCATGCCACTGGCACTTTAAGCTTGCTTCATACCTCCGGATACGGACCAAATCAGCCCATCCGTACCAAACGTTGTCTTCGTTACTGCCCTCGATATCTTCGTCCGTTTTCAGCACTGTTATGAATGTTGCTCCGTACACCCTCTAGGGGGCAGTGTTACAGTGACATTTACCACCATCGACAATCACGAACACGGCGTCGGTAGAGGAGGTCATTTTGCTGCGTCTACTTCAGAAAAGGTGGAAAAAAGACAAGCATATGTGTGAGTGGCATGTCCGACCACTTAAAAGTGGTCAAAGTGATTTAAACTTTTGACATTTTTAAATACCCGCTTCTTCGATTTTCTGCCGCAATGATTTCCGGTGGTATTGCTACGTTTCATCCAGAGCACTCCGGATTCGTAATCTCTCTCGCAACAGACATACTGATGGACGAAACTATGGAATGATAGGAGTGCCACAATAAAGAATAAATCTGAAAAAGAATAAGAAAATAAATGAGCGAATATATAGACAAATACCTAAAACAAATAAAATATTTTTGTATTTTTTAATTATTTATTTTCACTTAATAACATTATTATTCATGTTATTTTATTAATCTTCATTTATTTTTCCTTATTAATTTTTATATTTATTTCCTTATTCATTTTTGTATATATATCCTTATTTATTTACCTATATATTTTCTTATTCTTTCACTCATTTATTTCCCTGTTTATTCCAACATATATTTTCGTTTTTATTAACTTATATATATCCATATTCATTTCCCTATATATATCCTTATTCATTTATTTATATATATCCTTATTCATTTACTCATATATATCCTTATTTATTTACTTATATATTTCCTCATTTTTTTCCCTTTAACTATCCCTATTTATTTCCATATATATTCCCCTATTTATTTCCCTATATTTATTCTCATTTATTTCCCTTTAAATATCCTTATTCGTCTCTCTTTATATTCCCCTATTTATTTCCGTATTTATATCCTTATTTATTTCCTTGCGTCCGAGCTGTCAGTCATGTGCTTTGGGGCGGGGCTTGTGTCCAAACTGGCTAGTCGATCCCAGCACAAGTGATGAGCTAACTCGACTCTGAACGGGGCTTCAGCATGAGCACACTGAACCGTCATTTGTATAACCACAACCGTGTGCTGTAATCTTATTTTGAGGCTATTTTAGACGAAAAGTGAGTATTATAATTGCTCAAGTGTTGCTCATGATGGACCTATGATGCCTCGTTAAAGATTTTGGTCCGACTTTGAGCTGCTGTAATGCACTTCCGGTTATGTTACGCCGCCCAGCTGATGGTCGTCATGAACCTACAGTTTCATATCCACGTACAAATGACCTGATCTGTGTTTCCCATTTAAATACCTAAGTTGCTGTAATGTGAGTTGATAATCTGTTTGTCTTACATGAATAAAGCTTCCCAGGCTCTGGCTTATGACTGCATGTTACTGATCAAACATTACGGGAGAACGCCGAAAAGGTCTCACAAATTACCGTATAACCACTGAAAATGACGCACAGATTGTAGCAGATACGGTATCAGCAGGGTTTTGTGGCTTAACTTTCCTGTTCAGAAATTCATCGTTTTTTGTGTCACGAAGCGGCACTTTTAGACCATACAGGGGCTTCTGTCAAGCGTGTATGAAAACCTCACGTTAACTAGAAGCCTACTCCGCGCCCTACTGTAAAAACTGGCCCTTGATGGAGCAGAAATGCGCCACACGCACAATGCGTGCGCGTGCGTTGTCCATGAGAAATGGGCCTGGCCAGCCTTGTGCAGCGACAGTCATGTGAGGCCGGTTTTTCAAACAGGCTTGTTGGTTAGAGTGGAAGAACGCAGAGTAAATAAAAAACAGAACTTCAGTTTATTACTAAGTTTAAAGTTGACAAGAAAAGAGAGTTTGTCACATCTATGAAACTTGTAGTGACGTAAAACCTCGAAGAGTTTCACATCTCTACAGTATGACGCACAGTGGACGCGCATGTGGCACAGTGCCAACAGCTCCAGAGAAGCTGCAACACTTTTATGATGGGCGCACCGTGCACGAGAGGAAAAATAAAATGTAGTATTCATTCATTATGAAGGCCTGTATGTGCAATCGCGGACCGGCGCACGAGAGCAAAAGAAAAGGTTTCAGCTCATTTTCACGTCAAGTTATGGGGAGATGGCTCCGTGTTCTCTGGAGGGGGGGGGGGGGGGATTCCATCCATACTGTTTTTCCCCTTTACGTATTTTCCTTCCTCATCTGTTGGGGGTGGCATGCGGGCCTCTTCATTACCGTGGGCCCTGGGCAGTGGAATGTGTCCGGTCGACATCGGCTTGGCAAAAGTTGGAAGGTGTAAAGGACTTCTTTCAGTCAAACAATTTATGTTATCAGTTATTGTAATGTGCAAAAATAAATAAATGAAAAATTGGGCCGTTATTTATTCAAAGCTTAAAGTAGCCTAAAATAAAATCCTGAAAGTTTTTTGGGAAGAGTTGGTTTGTTTAAAGATAGTTTATTCGCATTTATAATGGATAATTTCCCCCAAAATAGGGGTTATTTTTGGTGACTATAGGGTCTTAATCATGAATGACAGTCGCGCGTCACCCCCTTCCTTCAGTCTGTCATGTCTGCAAATGTAGGGGAAATACCGAGGTTGTGACGCAGAGGACACAGGAGGAATTCCCAAAGCTGTGGCGCATGGCCACCGCCTGCACCTGTAGGCTACCTGCTATAATACAATATTTAAAGTGACATCGGGGTGTGAAGAGGCTACTGCCTATAAACAAGTATAGCTACGTTTCACAAATAGCCTTAACTATCCCAGAAAGAAAGAGAGAAAGAGAAAGAAAGAAAGAAAGAAAGAAAGAAAGAAAGAAAGAAAGAAAGAAAGAAAGAAAGAAAGAAAGAAAGAAAGAAAGAAAGAAAGAAAGAAATCTCAATGGCAGCAACTATCTAGTCAGTCGGGGTGGTCGTTTTTGCTCCATCCCTCTTCCTGTTTTGGCCACACTGTAATGGTCTTTGGCTTCACATCCAACTTAACGGACTTCATATTTCGGCTTGTGGGAGCTTCTCCGGCTTTACACCTGATCCGTGAGTGCAGCGTTGCGCAGCGCAAGTGCTTTGCTGTGATCTCCATGGCATTTACACCGTTCACTGTTTTGTTTTGTTTAGTTTATTTCAAGCAAATATTAAACCAGGAACAGAACAATCAAATTATAGGCTACAGAGCTACAGCCTAGGTGATAGTTAATCCCGAAATTCAACTGAGTCAAACAACAAAAAAATAAGAATCTCACCGATGCTTAAAAAGGATTGGGGAGGAGTAAGTGACTGTATGTGGTAAAGTTGGTTTGTTGATGGATATCGGCTTTGACATTCAGTAGGGACCGTCTGCCTATTACCTGCAAAAAATCTTCACTAAAAATCAACAAAATGACTTTTTACCATTCTGTTTGCTGGAGTACATCACATTTATTATGCCCTATATCTACTACAAGTGAGATTATTCTGATAAAGTAGGCTATTTTATATGCCCCTAGTATGCATTTACTACCTAATAATATTCACTATTCAGCTCTCTGACCACCAAGTCACCCAAGTGACACTGCATGCGGAAGCGCAGCAGTTTCATTTCGGCGCCCTTGTTAACAGACGGTGTTGGCCACATCAGGCGCTGTGTGGTGCGCCGCGGCGCGCAGCGCCAAAATCAGCGCGCGCCATGAAGCGATCGTTTCGGCTTCTGTTCTATTTTCTGCGCGAGCCGTGGCCAAATTTGTCAAGCCAGGCAGGAAAATAAACAGGAACAGGAGGCAGATTTATCAAAATAAACTCATTTTCAAAGTAAAAACACCTAGATGAGGTTTTGCAGAAAGTCACATGAAGCTCTTTGAGCTGCTGGAAGCAGCGGGCGTGAATAAAAAGTAAAAAATACAGCACGGGTCAGGACGTTTATTCACATGTGTGTTCTCCATCCCCGCCTCTCTCCTCATTCCCCCACACTGTTGGTGACAACAGCTTTCTCAGTAGCATGTGCCGTTTCGCCTCCAGAGAACACGGAGCCATCTCCCCATAACTTGACGTGAAAATGAGCTGAAACCTTTTCTTTTGCTCTCGTGCGCCGGTCCGCGATTGCACATACAGGCCTTCATAATGAATGAATACTACATTTTATTTTTCCTCTCGTGCACGGTGCGCCCATCATAAAAGTGTTGCAGCTTCTCTGGAGCTGTTGGCACTGTGCCACATGCGCGTCCACTGTGCGTCATACTGTAGAGATGTGAAACTCTTCAAGGTTTTACGTCACTACAAGTTTCATAGATGTGACAAACTCTCTTTTCTTGTCAACTTTAAACTTAGTAATAAACTGAAGTTTTGTTTTTTATTTACTCTGCGTTCTTCCACTCTAACCAACAAGCCTGTTTGAAAAACCGGCCTCACATGACTGTCGCTGCACAAGGCTGGCCAGGCCCATTTCTCATGGACAACGCACGCGCACGCATTGTGCGTGTGGCGCATTTCTGCTCCATCAAGGGCCAGTTTTTACAGTAGGGCGCGGAGTAGGCTTCTAGTTAACGTGAGGTTTTCATACACGCTTGACAGAAGCCCCTGTATGGTCTAAAAGTGCCGCTTCGTGACACAAACAACGATGAATTTCTGAACAGGAAAGTTAAGCCACAAAACCCTGCTGATACCGTATCTGCTACAATCTGTGCGTCATTTTCAGTGGTTATACGGTAATTTGTGAGACCTTTTCGGCGTTCTCCCGTAATGTTTGATCAGTAACATGCAGTCATAAGCCAGAGCCTGGGAAGCTTTATTCATGTAAGACAAACAGATTATCAACTCACATTACAGCAACTTAGGTATTTAAATGGGAAACACAGATCAGGTCATTTGTACGTGGATATGAAACTGTAGGTTCATGACGACCATCAGCTGGCGGCGTAACATAACCGGAAGTGCATTACAGCAGCTCAAAGTCGGACCAAAATCTTTAACGAGGCATCATAGGTCCATCATGAGCATCACTTGAGCAATTATAATACTCACTTTTCGTCTAAAATAGTCTCAAAATAAGATTACAGCACACGGTTGTGGTTATACAAATGACGGTTCAGTGTACTCATGCTGAAGCCCCGTTCAGAGTCGAGTTAGCTCATCACTCGTGCTGGGATCGACTAGCCAGTTTGGACACAAGCCCCGCCCCAAAGCACATGACTGACAGCTCGGACGCAAGGAAATAAATAAGGATATAAATACGGAAATAAATAGGGGAATATAAAGAGAGACGAATAAGGATATTTAAAGGGAAATAAATGAGAATAAATATAGGGAAATAAATAGGGGAATATATATGGAAATAAATAGGGATAGTTAAAGGGAAAAAAATGAGGAAATATATAAGTAAATAAATAAGGATATATATGAGTAAATGAATAAGGATATATATAAATAAATGAATAAGGATATATATAGGGAAATGAATATGGATATATATAAGTTAATAAAAACGAAAATATATGTTGAAATAAAAGGGAAATAAATGAGTGAAAGAATAAGAAAATATATAGGTAAATAAATAAGGATATATATAAAAAATGAATAAGGAAATAAATATAAAAATTAATAAGGAAAAATAAATGAAGATTAATTAAATAATATGAATAATAATGTTATTAAGTGAAAATAAATAATTAAAAAATAAAAAATATTTTTTTGTTTTAGGTTTTGTCTATATATTCGCTCATTTATTTTCTTTTTTTTAGATTTATTTTTATTGTGGCACTCCTATCATTCCATACGAAACGACCTCCGGATACGGATGAAAGTGTCCGTATCCATATCGACTGTAGGGTATGAATAGGGGGCTTTAACCTTCACAGCTAAAACCGGCAACCCGTTTTTACCCCCTGTCAATCAAAAGGACACGCCCCTAATTATGTGTAATTTCAAGATTAAATAACATCTAAACGGATGAGTTATAAATAAAATCTCACATCCCTCACAGTTGACATGAAGGTAAACTTGACCTGTTAAACCTAAAATGATGTTTTAAACCAGGCTGTAAATGTGTTTATTTCTGCTGTGATGTTTTTTCTGTTTAAATGTGTTTTTTCTGCTATAAACATGTTTTTTCTGCTTAATGTGTTTATTTCTGCTGTAACGTTTTTTTCTGCTGTAACATGTTTTTTCTGCTGTAAATGTGTTTATTTCTGCTGTAAACGCGTTTTATTTCTGCTGTAAACATGTTTATTTCTGCTGTAAATATGTTTATTTCTGCTGTAACGTGTTTTATTTCTGCTGTAAACATGTTTATTTCTGCTATAAACATGTTTATTTCTGCTGTAAATGTGTTTATTTCTGCTGTAAACATGTTTATTCCTGCTGTAAATGTGTTTATTTCTGCTGTAAACATGTTTATTTCTGCTATAAACATGTTTATTTCTGCTGTAAATGTGTTTATTTCTGCTATAAACATGTTTATTTCTGCTGTGATGTTTATTTCTGTTATAAACTTGTTCTGTTGTTTCCTTCCTCCTCGTATATTTTCATTGTTTGTTGACTTTATGCCTGTGACAACTAAAACTACAATTAATAATTAAAGATAATAATTTTTTGTTCATCAATGGTGATCTTATTGTAAAAGATTCATTTTAAATATTTCTACTGTTCTTTCTGTCCTACTTTTTTCCTTTGTCAATATTTTAAACATTTCTCACTTTTTATTCCCATGATGACTTAGGTTTGGATTCTATTTTGTTCATTATTATTATTATTATTATTATTATTATGGCTGTTCTCATTTTTATTCCGTGTTGCGCATCATGCCGGTTCATGAACAGGATTGATTAGTTATTTTCCTCTTGTTGCAACATTCCTACCAGACACGTCAGCCTGAGTTAATGTTTTTCCATATGCTCCTTTTTTCGGTTGCATCTACAATGTCTCCATGAAATTAAAACGAAGTAATCCTAATTTTCAGGAGAAGCCCTTGACTCCAAACAGGCCACTTTTGCAGGATTTGTAGATAAGCTGGTCCTCCAGCTGTGCAGGTGAGTGGCTGGTTCTGAGCTGTCTGAGCAGGTTCGTGTTTAACCCTGCACTGACTGATGTTTGCATTTCACAAATTCTGTGCTCAGCTATGCAGCCTCGGTGAAATGCAGCCAGATGCAGCGTCTGCTTCGGCTTTTAAATCCAGTTCCCATCATCTCTCTGGTCCCTACCTGGTCTGTACCACCACATTAGCTAGTTCTAGCAAGCTACTTTTTTTTTTTTTTAACAGACTTCAAGAATAAAGTCGTAATATTCAAAGAAAAAAATCTGAATTTTACAAGACAAAGGGTGTTATTTTCCAAGAATAAAGTCATAAATTTACAAGAATAAAGTCAAATTTACTCGATTAAATTTTTAATTTATGAGAACAAAATCAAATTTACAAGATTAAATTTTTAATTTACAAGGATAAAGTCTTCATATTTTCAGTTGAAGTTGATAAAGAATTATGCGCACGGAGCGTTTCATGAAGATGTACTTCAGCATTGGTTTTACGAACCTCAATCTCTGGCAGATCAGCACCACACTGTCATCAGTATCAGGACTTTGAAAAGAATCTGCAAGAAAATTAATCTAATCTGCAGAAAGAAGCAGATGGACTTGGAGGAAACGGCTGCTTTTGTGGAGGGGGAACTGGCTGGAACCGGTCGACTGCAGGGTTATCCATGGATGCATCAGCAGCAGTTCAGAGTTTTCTGCACCTTCTTTAACTCAGACCTAAAAACTGTTTAATGATTCGAGAAGTTTTAACTTCAAAGACATTAACTCACCCGTGTTGCACTCTCGGGTCTGTCTACTGTTCACTGATTAGTACAATTACAACTTGATTCTCATAAAATTTCTTTGTTCTCGTAGATTTATTACCTTATTTTAGTAAATTTACAACTTTATTCTCATAAATTTGTGACTTTATTTTATTAAATTTCTAACTTTATCCCCGTAAATTTACAACTTTATTCCGGTGAATTTATGTCTTCATTCTGAAAAAATTACTTTATTCTCATAAACTTACAACTTTATTCTTGTAAACTAATGACTTTATTCTTGTAGATTTACGATTTTGTTCTCAGTCTTGCAAATTTATGGAAATGCGAATTTCCGTAAATTTGCAAATTTAATTTGCATGAATTTATGCACATTTACTCTATTAAATTTACGACTTTCTTCCTGTAAATTCAATACTGTATTCAAGTAAATTTACAATTTTATTCTAAAACATCACTTTGACGTAAATTTACAACTTTTATATTGTAAATTTGACTTTATTCTTTCAAATATACAACTTTATTCCCATAAATGTATAACTTTTTTTCTATTGAATTTAAATCTTTATTCCAAAAAATTATGTTAGACTTGTAAATTTATGACTTTATTCTATTAAATTTACAACTTTGTTCCTGTAAATTCATTACTCTATTCAAGTCATTTTTTTTACTTTATTCTCAAAAATTAGTTTATTCTCATAAATTTATGACTTTTTTCTCGAATATTCATGACTTAATTCTTGCTAATTTAAGACTGTATTCACGAAGTTAGGAAAATAAATTTCCTAATGTGGTCCTGATACCCGTCATAGTTACGACACATCGCTATCCTCAACCCTCAATTACCCACAGTGGCCAGTAAAGTTTCTGAAAGCCCATTTTCTGTACGAGACCCAAACTCATCATGAATCCAAGTGGGAAATATTTCAAACCAAAGGTGTCCCAGATTGTGTCTTTCAGGCTAATGGCGGTTCGTGAGACATTCCAGCAGAGTCCGTATGAGCTGAATGAGACAGCAATGAACAGAAGAGCTTAATGGCCTTTTAGTGTTGGCGAGGTCTCTGTTCATCTCAATCTTTTCCTATAAGTTCACAGCTTGACTCTGATTTCTGCCTCATTACACTGTGAACACAGGGAATAAGTGTGCGAGAGAGAGACGTAAAGCTGTCGTGCTTTCCAAGGAGCCGTTCTCCCAAACATGAAGCTCACAATGAAAAACAGCTTATAACAACAGCAAATACACACTCCACACACACACAAAAGACATTAAGAAAAATCACAGAGGAGATCAGCATCAGTTTAGAAACAGCCGCTTCTTTTCAAGTGTGGAAACCATTTTTTTCTTCATGCGTAACAGGACAGCAGGAGGGGCACGAGAGAATAAGAAGAGCGGGAGGGATGTTGTGCAGGAGGGAAATGCAGCTAAAGAGGCGACATGGGGATGGTGGAAGAAACACCAGGCAGAAAAAAGACTGGCTCGCAGACGGAGAAAAATCTGCATCTATATCTTCACTTGGGAATCGAACATTTAGCCTGTCCATGTTTAGTAATACGGGTTAGCCTCTTCAGGAGGCCGAAGCTCTAATATTGTAACTGACATCTCATTATTTTGACTATTTACTCCTGAGTGTGTATCTGCAGCTTGACCAAACACACTGGGGATCAATTAGAAAAGTCTCAAATGTAATAAATATGCAGGGAAAAAAGCTTAAATGCTTCATAAACCTGTTTCTTATTAACATCTTCAACATCTTAAGAAGCTCATGTAGTAAAAGGCATCAACGTAAGTCGAGCCGATGCCACAGAAATGCATTAAATGACCACGGTGTCTTTAAAAGCACATTCCTTTTTGAGTTAGCCAGTGTCCTACTTCGCACTGGAGACAGTTTCATCTTATTTCATCTCACATTCTTATTATCGGTGGGCCCCGATGCTAATGCTAGCATAAGTCAATAGGAATCTGCTAGCCTGTCATTAATAACAATCGTATCCACTCCACATAACACTCAAGGAAATCAGTTATAACACAAGGCTTTAACAACAAAAATTTCTATTTTTTTTTTTTTCTCTTTTGTTGTTCCCCTTCTTTTGTTTTTGGGTTTTCCCGTGGGGCTTTTTCTCTTTTTTTCTCTTCCTTTGCCCTTCCTTTCTTCTTTTTCCCTACTTATTTTTTTTTTTTTTTTTTTTTTTTTTTTTTTTTTGTGCTTGTTTTCTTTTTTTTCTTTCTTTCTCTGCGGGCGGGCCGGGGGGGGGCGGGGCGGCCGCCGGCCGGGGCGCCGGGGCCCCGCCCGGGGGGCCCCGCCCGGCCATCCCCAGCCACCTCCACAGGGCCCCCCGCCACCCCCCGGCCCGGCGCGCGCCCCCCCCCCCCCCCCCCGCGCCCCCCCCCCGCCGCCCCCTCCTCCTCCTCCCCTTTTCTCCTCTTCTCCCTTTTTCCTTCTCTTCCTTTCCTTCTTTCTCTCTTCCTTCCCTCCCTTCTTCCCCCTCCCTCCCTTTCCTCTTCTTTCTTCTCCTCCCTTCTTCTCCTTCCTCTTTTCTCCTTCTTTCCTCCTCCTTTTCTTCTTTCTCTTTCCCTTTTCCTTTTCCTCTTCCTCCCCTTTCCCTCTTCCCCACTTCTCCCTCTTTCTTCTCTTCCCTTTTCTTTCACATTTCCCCTTCCTCTGCGGGGGCGGCGGGGCGGGGTTCCGGTGGGGGGGGCGGTGCGCTGGGGGGGGGGGGGGCCCCATCTCCGGGGGGTGGGTGGAATTGGGGGGGGGGGGGTGTCCACCCTAATACAATGGGGGGGGTGGGGGTTTTGTTGTGTGGGGGGGGGTGGGGTGGTGCCGGGCCGGGGGGGGGGAAGGGGGGTGGGGGGGGGGGGGGGGGGGGGGAAAAAAAGGAAAAAAAAAAGAAAATAAAAATAAAAAAAAAAATAAAAATAAAAAAAAATAAATTATAAAGATATATATTATTTTAAAAAAAAAAATATATAAAAAAACAACATAAAAATGAAACTAAATAATAGTCTATCTGTGGAAATGCCGTGTTAACACAGTAGTGTTACAAATAAAACTTGCTTTGCATCACAAATGACACATTCCATTTTGAGGATCTAGTTTCTCACCAGCAGCAGAATGATACATTGCTTCCGGGTGGTAAGACAGGAGAGCGATGCGGTTCAAAACAAACAGAAGCGCGCCACAGTCTTTGCACATTTTCAGTAGCTTGTTAGTTTACAGAATCAAGATCAGTAATTGGGAACATGGTTTATAAGTGTTCATTTTTACAGCCGCTACTGGGATCAAATTCCTTCGTACAAGTAACGGCAGATATATCACTCCGCTGCCAAATCCCGGAAATAAAAATGAGTTGCTGCTGAGACACTTTAGGCTACTATCAAAATATAACTCAATACAAGGTAAGCTTTTTTGTGTTGACACAGCATTTACACAGATAGTCCTGGGTTATAACTGATTTGCCTCGAGTGTTCAGTGGAGTGGTTATGATTATTATTAATGACAGGCTAGCAGATTCCTATTGACTTATGCTAGCATTAGCATCGGGGACCACCGGTAACAAGAATATGAGATTAAATAAGATGAAACTGTCTCCAGTGATAAATTGGAGCCTGGCTCACTCGAAAATGAGGGCTTATGTCAAAAATCCTGAACTTCCCCTTTAATCGAGATTCGTTTAGCTGCTTTTTTTTCTGGTGATAACAGACATTCATTCATTCTTTTAAAATGGCAGATCAGTAACGTAAAGACATGGAGACTTCTGTGATCCAGAGGGAAATAGCTGGTCAATTGTTATTCTGACATTGACCCTTCGCTAAATCCCGCCCCCCATGGTTACAGTTGCTAAGTCTGACAAGCTTTCTTCTCCGGTTCATTTCTGCCTGCATCAACATGGACTGCTCAGTGATTTCAGTAAAAAATTCCTAAAGAAATTGTGTGAATTGTGTAGAGAGGACTGCAGGATGCATTTGAGGAATACGTCATCATTTGTCGGCGGAGTAATGTTGATGAGAGGTTATCATTCTACATAGCTAATCATACTACGAAGGTATCATTCTATCTAGGTTATCATTCTATGTAGCTTACATTCTATGTAGGTTATTATTCTACGTAGCTTATCATTCTACGTAGGTTATCATTCTACGTAGCTTATCATTCTACGTTGGTTATCATTCTAAGTAGCAAAACATTCTACGTAGCTTATCATACTACGTAGGTTTTCATTCTATGTAGCTTATCATCCTACGTAGGTTATCGTACTACGTAGCTTATCATACTACGTAGGAAAAATTCTATGTAGGTTATCATTCTATGTAGCTTGTCATTCTACGTAGGTTATCATTCTACGTAGGTTATCATTCTAAGTAGCAAATCATTCTACGTAGGTAATCATACTACGTAGCTTATCATACTACGTAGGTTTTCATTCTATGTAGCTTATCATCCTACGTAGGTTATCGTACTACGTAGCTTATCATACTACGTAGGTTTTCATTCTATGTAGCTTGTCATTCTACGTAGCTTATCATTCTACGTAGGTTATCATTCTAAGTAGCAAATCATTCTACGTAGCTTATCATACTACGTAGGTTTTCATTCTATGCAGCTTATCATCCTACGTAGGTTATCGTACTACGTAGCTTATCATACTACGTAGGAAAAATTCTATGTAGGTTATCATTCTATGTAGCTTGTCATTCTACGTAGGTTATCATTCTACGTAGGTTATCATTCTAAGTAGCAAATCATTCTACGTAGGTAATCATACTACGTAGCTTATCATACTACGTAGGTTTTCATTCTATGTAGCTTATCATCCTACGTAGGTTATCGTACTACGTAGCTTATCATACTACGTAGGTTTTCATTCTATGTAGCTTATCATCCTACGTAGATTATCATACTACGTAGGTTTTCATTCTGTGTAGCTTATCATTATACGTAAGTTATCATACTACGTAACTTATCATACTACGTAGGTTATCATTCTATGTAGCTTACATTCTATGTAGGTTATTATTCTACGTAGCTTATCATTCTACGTAGGTTGTCATTCTACGTAGCTTATCATTCTACGTTGGTTATCATTCTAAGTAGCAAAACATTCTACGTAGCTTATCATACTACGTAGGTTTTCATTCTATGTAGCTTATCATCCTACGTAAGGTTATCGTACTACGTAGCTTATCATACTACGTAGGAAAATTCTATGTAGGTTATCATTCTATGTAGCTTGTCATTCTACGTAGCTTATCATTCTACGTAGCTTATCATTCTAAGTAGCAAATCATTCTACGTAGGTAATGATACTACGTAGCTCTATCATACTACGTAAGGTTTTCATTCTATGTAGCTTATCATCCTACGTAGGTTATCGTACTACGTAGCTTATCATACTACGTAGGAAAAATTCTATGTAGGTTATCATTCTATGTAGCTTGTCATTCTACGTAGGTTATCATTCTACGTAGGTTATCATTCTAAGTAGCAAATCATTCTACGTAGGTAATCATACTACGTAGCTTATCATACTACGTACGTTTTCATTCTATGTAGCTTATCATCCTACGTAGGTTATCGTACTACGTAGCTTATCATACTACGTAGGTTTTCATTCTATGTAGCTTGTCATTCTACGTAGCTTATCATTCTACGTAGGTTATCATTCTAAGTAGCAAATCATTCTACGTAGCTTATCATACTACGTAGGTTTTCATTCTATGCAGCTTATCATCCTACGTAGGTTATCGTACTACGTAGCTTATCATACTACGTAGGAAAAATTCTATGTAGGTTATCATTCTATGTAGCTCTGTCATTCTACGTAGGTTATCATTCTACGTAGGTTATCATTCTAAGTAGCAAATCATTCTACGTAGGTAATCATACTACGTAGCTTATCATACTACGTAGGTTTTCATTCTATGTAGCTTATCATCCTACGTAGGTTATCGTACTACGTAGCTTATCATACTACGTAGGTTTTCATTGTATGTAGCTTATCATCCTACGTAGATTATCATACTACGTAGGTTTTCATTCTGTGTAGCTTATCATTATACGTAAGTTATCATACTACGTAACTTATCATACTACGTAGGTTATCATTCTACGTAGGTTATCATACTACATAGGCTATCATTCTATGTAGCATATTATCCACGTAGGTTATCATAATACGCAGCTTATCATACTAGCATTGGTTTTACGAACCTCAATCTCTGGCAGATCAGCACCACACTGTCATCAGTATCAGGACTTTGAAAAGAATCTGCAAGAAAATTAATCTAATCTGCAGAAAGAAGCAGATGGACTTGGAGGGAAACGGCTGCTTTTGTGGAGGGGGAAACTGGCTGGAACCGGTCGACTGCAGGGTTACCCATGGATGCATCAGCAGCAGTTCACCTTCTTTAACTCAGACCTAAAAACTGTTTAATGACTCGAGAAGTTTTTTCTTCAAAGACATTAACTCACCCGTGTTGCACTCTCGGGTCTGTCTACTGTTCACTGATTAGTACAATGACAACTTGATTCTCATCAATTTCTTTGTTCTCGTAGATTTATTACCTTATTTTAGTAAAATACTCTGTAGGTTTTCATTCTGTGTAGCTTATCATACTATGAAGGCTATTATTTTACGTAGTTTATCATACTACGCTAATCATACTACGTAGGTTATACTACATAGGTTATCATACTACTTAGGTTATCATTCTACGTAAGTTACCTTTCTATATAGGTTACCCTTCTATGTAACTTATCATACTACATAGTTTATCTTTCTTCGTAGCTTATTATTCTACGCAAGTTACCCTTCTACGTACGTTTTCATTCTACGTAGCTTAACATGCAACGTAGGTTATCATTCAAGGTAGGCCATCTATGTAAGTTACCATGCTACGTAAAATATGGACCATATGGCAAAATTTCATTTTATGAAGAAGTGGTCGTAATCAGGATTAAACCAAACAATATAGATATAACTGCAAATGGAAACCAAAACTGGCTCAGATGTACAACATAATGAATCCTCAAACCTTCACCTCTGTTCCTTCTCAGGTTCTGTGAATAGTTCTGAAATCAATCAGTTTGGTTTAAGGTAAATCTATGGTTTTTCGAGTCCTCACCTCAGCAGAAAAACAACAGAATTTTGTATTTTTACTGGTATCTTAAAAGTGATATTGATGTGAGTTTACAGTGTTTTAATTCTTCAGTCTGCACGAGGACTACTCTTTCCGGAAACACACATCTTTGCTCCCTGCTCCACCTCTCGGGTGCAGCTATACCCTGTTTTCTGTAGAGATCACCATAATATGACTTGTGGAATTATTTTAGCTGGAGGCAACATATTAATGACCTGAACAATGTTAGTACTTCTAACTTTTCTTTTGGGCTGTGTTTTTAACTAAAACATAGTCTTTTAAACTCTTGGAGCACTTCAGGTCATTTAGGCATAGTTCCTGTTCCTGCTGCCAAAACTGTTCAAACAGTATTTGTTTTAACCGGAGGCAATATAGGTGGAAAAAAAAAACATTGTTTTACTGTGTGTGGAAGGTTTAGCATCATGTCTATTTAGGAAGTTGGTGTCAGTAAGTTCCAGCAAAGCAAGGTAAAAATAAATCCCCTGTTTATTGGTTAATTATTTGTTTAAAACCACTGGAAACACATCCTGGGAAACCGTTTTAAACCCAACCAGTTTGCTGTTTTGAAAATAAAAAGTTGAGGAAAAAGTTGGAAGCAATTGTCAGTTTTGGAAACTCTCCCTGCATTCGTGTTCTTCGACCTGACATCACAAAAATACGAGGAATGAGCACAACCAACCACGAGGCCATACCACTCATTTACACATCATTCACAGGGAACTGCTTCAAATTACATACTGCTGACACAAAAAGTTATGCAGTGTTAAAAGTCAATGGTGGAGTTTTCATATCCCAAACACAAACTTCTCTTCTTCAAATGATCGACAACTGCTCTGTGTCTACGTCCAGTCCTTGAGAGCCACGATCGTGCAACTTGGCTCATTACCTGGCCTCTGCAGAGCTGTATGACAAGTACATGAGATATCAGGTAACGTTGGGGAAGCAATGCATCCAACCATTGCAGGGTAGTGATGCTCGAGGACTGGACTTGGACAGAGAGCGGTTGTCCATCATAAAGACGGTCAGTAGATCAATTCCAGATTTCCCCAGGCAACACGCCGAAAACCTCAGTAGCAACAAAGACCGGCCGGTAGCTAGCAGTTGGCTCCTTGTTTGCTCTCGGTGAGGTCTCAGTCTGCAGCAGAGTACCAAAATGGTGGTTTGTGGCGGTTACATGCTGGCATTCCGACATCCCGCTACTCCGACATGCTGTCATTTCCACATACCACCATTTAGACATCCAACCATCCTGAAATCCTGCTATTCCATCACACAGACATCCCACCATTCTGACAAGGCTTTCCATGTCAGGAAACATGTGTTAATAAGAGTCACTGACTCGGCGTTGTCCGGTGCTGAACTGCAAACGATGAAGTGAGCCTGATTAGGCGTTTTGGTTCTGCAAATGAATAAATATTTGATGCCACAACACAATTTGGTAAAATGCCAAGGAACGAAATACAGTTTTCCCTCCGAACCCTCCAAAACTGCAGTGCACTTGCATACAAACAGACGAGTGGATACCAGACAGATACAATGACGGCAAATAGTTAGATTACTGATTAAATTACTGATCTAAAATGTAAAAAAAAAAAAAAAAAAGCTACAAGATTTAGATATAATAACAGTAGGCTACTGAGGGCTTTAATCATCTCCTATTGCTTTTTAAATTATGCCGAGCGAGCGCGCTGGTGATTTCTTTAACTGTGTGTTCAAAATAATTTCGAAACTATAGTTTTAGCTTCTGAAATCACATTTTAAACAGTTCTGATGGAGCTCAGTATTTATCTGGATGTCGCAGCTTCATTCCGAACCATTTCACTATATCTGGACTACCTGCTGCGTGTCTGGAGATAAAAGAAAAGTGTAACGCCGGTTTTGTGCGACATGCGTAAATGCACACAATGATGCGCCCTCCCCTGCTCTACAACATGAAGGAGACTGGACATCATTCACATGTTTTCGCTGGAATTAGTCAGTGATTCAGGTGTCACCTGCAGCACCGTCACTACTATCTGTCTGCAGTTATTCATGTTGCATTATGATGCCAGCGTGCACGAAGGCGCGCTGCTCTGTGGAGACTCCGCTCCAGCTGGCTGCGGTGACCGGCGCTGTTTTTTCTGCTGACAGTCAGTGATCCCTGAGATTCAGACATGAATCTAACATGTTTCAGACCAGCTGGAGTTACATTAGCACGTGGAGGCAGATTATATTTCCCGTTTCAGGAGATTTTGATTACAGATTGTGAAGTTGGTTTGCGAAGTTGTGGAGTTCGTCTGCTGTAAAAGCACATAAAAATCTGAATGCCGGGGAAGGGGGTCAGCCTTTAAAGGAATTGTCGGAATGGTGGGATGTTTTTTTTTTTTTTTTTAATACCGCCATTCCGACCATAGAATGAAAAAATTGTCGGAATTATGAGACATTTGGCAAAAATTTAGGTGTTGCCATTTCAACAATTGGGGACCCATGTCAGAGTGGAGGAGTGGCGATTGTCTGCCGTTTGTGGCAGCTAACGGCAAGTCAAAGCATGTCTTACCTTTGACTTTGATTACCAGGAGGCTAATCTTTGTTAGCTCCTGTGAAGTGAAGTGACCGTATACTGCGTCCATATTTTCTACAGTCTTTGGTCAGGGACACGTACGTAAATAAGTATTAGGACCTCATGATTGTTGGTACTCAATTCACGTATTTTTTTGTGAGTTCAGGTTGCGTTCTTTTGGCGAACGTTCTGACTTTGTTTCTAAGTTTTATTCTGTTGTGCTGCCATAGTTGCTTTCACGCAGTAGTTTAACTAATTACGTAGCAATAGAACAAATACACTCATGATATTTGACGTGACTCAAACACCAAACAAACATGTTGCATTATTGGGCACACTTGTTAGTTTTTTGCTCTTTTAACCTTTTCACTAACGCAACAGTCATTGAGCAAATTTAATGAGGCATTCAGGGACAACTTGAAAACCAGAAACTAACTTTTAGCCCTACAAATATATTTACCAGATATCCAGGAATAAATTAATTGTTATCTAATGTTGTTAAGCTTGTAGTGGATTGGCCATTTAGCAACATGTGCTAACTCATTCCTCAAAAGGCTTGAATAATTTAAAAAGTTTTAATAAAAGTTGCACTGCTTCGTGGAGTTGTGGTCCTCAGAGAAGCGCAACTTAATACCAACAGTGTTTTTACAGCCTAAATTAAACTGACAATGGATAAAGAGGCAGGAAAGCCAAACTACTGGCCGTTAGCAAGAACAAGATTATCAGCTGAGTGTATATTGCTGTTTCTTCTCAATCTTCCTCCTTTCTCTTCGACCCAGATAATGTTTTACCTGAAGGGGTGAAAAGCATTCAATCACAGCAGCAAAATAAAGCAAAAAAGGCAGATTAGGATTGATAACCGGAGGCTTTGTTGGTAGCTCATAGCTGCAGAGATCTTCAATATTCCTCCAGCACGTTATCTGGCACAGAGGATTTAGGAACAAATGTTTGGATCTATTCTCATATTCAACACAGACAACAAAGACTTTGCTTTTTGAACCCAAACTTCTACACAGCAGTGTTCGTCAACTACAACTTCTCTGTTAAGGCTGAAGTGGAAATCTTCCTCATCCTCCGTTACAATTATTTCCTCTGCGGGTAAAGCTGAATATATGCCGAAGCAACACATCTAGTCTATATATTTATATGTAACAAACACTGTGAGGCAGTCCAGCTGTGTTTAAACTGCAGTCTTACCTACAAGGCCGGGAGCCGTTAAGTATTTCCGTTTATCTACTTTGTCCTCCAAAGAGAGCCGTTTTATTGAACAACAGTAAAAGTCAATATCTCTCTCTGCTTGACCACAGGGAGTTGTAGTATCCTTTTTTTTTTCTTTTCATGTTTCAGGGATTTCTGACAAATTGGCCATATCAAAGCAGATCCACAGGATATTTTTTTTTCAAACTGCTTCTCCCTCTGATTCTTAATGGACTTTTACTGAAATGTGGAAGATATGTATGTAGTGATAATGAAAAAATAAGTCCTGACATGGATTTTGAATAAAGGTTCAACAGAAATATATAAAAAAAAAGAAAACAAATAAGCATGATAGAGCTCCCTGAGCTATTTTTCTTAATACTGTTTAATAGGAGGGTATGAATAATTATGAGGATAACTGTGCACACACACACATAATACAGTACAACATATACTGTATATATGTTAGGGGTTGCAACGATACAAAAAATTCACGGTTCGGTTCGATATTTTAGTGTGACGGTTCAATATTTTTTCCGATTCAAACATGGCCCTTTTTGTCCACAACAGCTTGCCAACCGGATCACACTATACGAGAAAACCAAAGTAGTTCCAAATGCCAGATCTGTTTGTAATCAAACGCAGATCCAGTACAGTACACACACACAGCTGTCCTCAAAATTGTTCATACCCTCTATTTAATTATGGTTCAACAGAAATATTAAACACACAAAAAAATAAACATTCAAACGAGAAAAAATGGGCTCTGAAGTGAAAATGTTGTTGAGCAACTCTTTGAGGCAATCACTGCAATCAGGTGTCTCTCTAATGTTCAAAAAGACGTCTACACCCTTTGACAGGTACGTTGGTCCACGGTTCATTGGAAAGGTGCTCTACTTTGTCTGGGATACTTTTTTGTTTTTTAATTATTGGTTTTCACCACAATTCAAAAGCAATATCTTATATCACTAAATTATAATTTTGTAAATTTTTAATTATTAGTTTCTTTAGTCTGTTGTTATTTGAATTACTATTGAGAATTTAGCTTTTTATTTAATTGGAGGGTATGAATAATTTTGGGGATGACTGCATAAATATAAACTGCCTGGCCTAAATTGTAGTTGCCACCTGAATGTAAACACCAGTAATCAACCAGGTCAGAGCCTCCTATTGGACAATCACTGCATGGATGATTATCTTTCCACTGAAACAAGCTATCTAACCCCCGACTTATGTTCTGAGCAACGTCTCGTTTATTAAACCACCACGTGGAAAGACCTGAAGATGTTATTCTGTCTCAGCATGATGATGGTGATCCTTGATGATTTGAACTTTTGGTGAAATCCAAAAAGAAGAAAAACAACAGTAGAACTCAGGTCCATGTTTAATAGTGAAAATAAGAACATTTCCACATGAACAATATGCAGGGAACTCAAGGGACTGGGACTGAACAGCTGCGTAGCTGTAACAAAACCAATAATCAATGAGGCAAACCGGAGGGAGAGAAAAAAAAGAACAGTTCTCCTGACTTTTTTCTTTTCTTTTCCTTTTTTTTTTTTTTTTTACTTTTCTAAAAAAAAAAAAAAAAAAGCAAAAAAATTGGCTGTAATCTAGACTTTCTTTACAAAATAGTCTATAGTTCAATCTCATGTACCACATGGAGTCTTGTTCACCATCTAAAAGATTTTGGTTTTGCATTGAAATAAACACGATAATCACTTTAGCGCGTGCTCCAATCAAACCATGCCGAGCTGAGATTCCCAGTACACTCGTTCACTGGAATCCACTCGAAAGGTTCCCGCAACTCAGATCAAGAAGGATAATGCAAATATTGTGCCATCTAGAAACGCTTAAGCTCCAGCGATTACATCATTGCACCATGAAGGAGTCAGTATGGCACTCAGGCTGCTTCAAGTGTTAAATGATACAGAAGGAAAAAACTCAACCGCTCGTTGACATTCAAGTGGACCAACACGGTTGTGTTGAGGAGACTTCTCAGTATACTTACGTGTCATTAACTACTTCTGCACATGTGCAAGTCTGCAGCTGCACCGCTCTAACCCTCATTTATTTTCATGTGCCAGTCCGTACGGCTGCATACATGTTTCATAGCTTCAGACACATCCAGTATTGAACAGGGTCACAAACACAGAAGAATTTCAATATCTGCACATCGTGCTCCTGCAGAAATGCCGACAAAGAGTTAGACATGCAGTGTTTGATTTAGATTCTCTCTGTAAGTACATGAAAGGCAGAGTTCATATTTAGGAGGAATTGCAGGGCAGATGCACTTAATGCATTTGAACTCCTTCATTATACTTAGTGTGGAAGCACTTGTGTATCAGTACTTATTGTTTAAGTCATCATAGCAAAACCCGACTTCCATGTTCATTATAAATGTCACGGTAGTAGTGGTGCTCCCCTGAGAGCCAGTGGTAGGCTAGGCTGAAGAACCAAAATGTGAAAACTGCTGGTGCATTATAGAATATGATACTATTACATTATTTTTCACTCGACACTCTTCTTAAAAAAAAAAAAAAAAAAAAAACTAATGCAGTGGGTATGGTAAGTATTTAGACCCGTTAAACTTTTTAGTCTTTGTTTCATTGCAGCCATTTGCTAAAATAAAAAAAGTTCATTTATTTCTCATTAATGTCACTCAGCACCCCATCTTGACAGAAAAAACAGAAAAGTAGAAATTTTTGCAAATTTATTAAAAAAGAAAAACTGAAATCATGATCATAAGTATTCAGAGCCTTTGCAGTGACTCATATTTAACTCATATTCTGTCCATTCCTTCTGATCCTCCTTGAGATGGTTCTACTCCTTCATTGGAGTCCAGCTGTGTTTAATTAAACTGATTGGACTTGATTAGGAAAGACACACACCTGTCTATATAAGAGCTTCCAGCTCACAGTGCATGTCAGAGCAAATGAGAAGAACTGTCCAAGGAGCTCAGAGACAGAATTGTGGCGAGGGACACAGATCTGGACAAGGTTACAAAAGAGTTTCTGCAGCACTAAAGGTTCCTAAGAGCACGGTGGCCTCCATAGTCCTTACATGGAAGAAGTTTGGGACGACCAGAACTCTCTTCCTAGACCCGGCACGTCCAGCCAAACTGAGCAATGGTGGGAGAAGAGCCTTGGTGAGAGAGTAAAGAAGAAGCCAAAGGTCACTGTGGCTGAGCTCCAGAGATGCAGTAGGGAGATGGAGAAAGTTCCACAAAGTCAGTATCACTGCAGCCTCCACCAGTCGGGGCTTTATGGCAGAGTTGTCTGATGGAAGCCTCTCCTCAGTGCAGACATATGAAAGCCTGCATACAGTTTGCCAACAACACATGAAGGACTCCCAGACTGTAAGAAATAAGATTCTCTGGTCTGATGAGACCAAGATTGAACTTTTTGGAGTGAATTCGCGGCAGTATGTGTGGAGAAAACCAGGCACTGCTCATCACCTGCCCAATACCATCCCAGCAGTGAAGCATGGTGGTGGCAGCATCATGCTATGGGGGTGTTTTTCAGCTGCAGGGACAGGATGACTGGTTGCAGTTGAAGGAAAGATGAATGCGGCAAAGTACAGAGATCCTGGAAGAAAAGCTCTTCCAGAGTTCAGGAGCTCAGACTGGGCCGAAGGTTCACCTTCCAACAAGACAATGACCCTCACACACAGCTGAAATAACAAAAGTGGATCAGAACAACTCTGGACCATTCTGGACCGGCCCAGCCAGAACTCTGACTTAAACCCAACTGAGCATCTCTGAGAGACCTGAAAATGGCTGAACACCACCGTTCACCATCCAACCTGACAGAACTGGAGAGGATCTGCAAGAAGAACCAGAAGATCCCAAATCCAGGTGTGGAACACGTGTTGCATCATTCCCAAAGAAGACTCATGGCTGTACCAGCTCAGAAGTACTTCTACTCAGTACTGAGCAAAGTACTGAATACTAATGACCATGAGATATTTCAGTTTTCTTTTTCAAATTTGAAAAAAATCTACATTTCTGTTTTTATTCTGTCAAGATGGGGTGCTGAGTGACATTAATAAAAGGTTTAGTTTGGTTTAGTTTATTTAAGATCCCCATTAGCTGTAGCAAGCTACAGCTATTCTTCCTGGGGTCCCACAAAAAAAAAAAAAAAAAATACAATAAAAAAAAAACAAACAAATAAAATAAAATAATAATAAAATTATATGGACATTAAAACAAAATCTCCAATAATCTATATATGTATATACATAGATACATACATACACATATATACATACATATACATATACACCTATACATACACATACACATATATACATACATATACATATACACACTATACATACACAGAAACAATCAAACAAACCATAAAGCACAGCAAGTCAAGATGACTGTGTACTTCCTCACAGTCATAGAACCATGTGATCAAACCAGTTCAATTTACTTTTGTCATTGCCATTACATTCTTCTCTACATACATACACTTTTCTAATGCACACTAAGTAAAATGGACTTTTTTTGATTTTGGCAAATGGCTGCAATGAAACAAGAGTGAAAAGTTTAAATGGGTCTGAATACTTTCCGTACCCACTATATATCTTAACAAAGATGGAAAGAACACTCACTTTTTAAACATTTCATACAGCTGTGAAACTCTTCATTCTCTACAATTATAATAAATTCAAAGACATTTAGGCTTTAAAGCCTCCACAGATCTGTTTTTCTCTTCCCTCTCAGAGCTGGAGCACAGAGTCAACAGTGAATCAGTAACTCTTGCTAGATGAGTCATTGCGGTGCCTCAGATCAGTTGCATTCCCAAAATATTCAAGTGTTTTGCAAGGCAAATTTTAAATTTCCTGCGTAATTTATTCAGTTCCAGCTTTTCACTAATTCAATAAAAATGTAAAATGTGGCCAGATGTCCATTTGGAGACCACAACGGTCCCCGATGATCTCATCGTGCCCCTGCTCAATCACTTATCACTAATTTTAGCATAATTATGGAGCTCTTTAAAGCAGCACTCTTCTTCTGGTGTTTTCCAGCTCGGGTTGCAAGTTAACGGGGCAACCTGCAACAGGTAACTCACCATGTTATCAAATTAAAAAACCCTTTACGTAGCAATCCGTTCGCCACCTGACATGCAATGAAACTGTTATTAACTTTGGTCTTGGATTAATTTCAGAAAGAAAGAGGACAATAAAGTTTAACCCTTTTAACACCTGAATTTAGTTACAGTTATATCAAATTTAGTATATAGCACTTTTCCTGCAAAAAGTAGCAAAGTGCTCTACATCAAAGCAATTTTAACATTAAAGACAAAATAAATAAATCAGTAAATGAAAATGAAAAGAAAAAGATCAAGATCGACTCAAATAAATTATTCTTTATAATAAACAAAGAATAAATACAATAATAAATTAATAAAATAATATTATAAAAAATAATACATAAAAGTCAATTATAAATAAAAGAAAATAAAAAAATAGTTAATTAAATAATAAAATAATTAACATTTTCCAATAATGTGGGTCGAGTGTTGTACTGAAAATAAATATTGAAAAAAAAAACCTTTTTCAACGTTTAGTTGTAACGAGTAAACATCACCGGTTAACAATAAATAAATATTTTTTATCATTCGTAGTTTCGTGAACGCGCATAGATACGTGCTTCGTGGAAGTAAGATGTA